>JBBPMV010000139.1:0-13129 GCA_038090495.1 Heimioporus retisporus | reverse complement strand
CACCTCAGCTTTAGAATGAGCTCTACTGCATTCGCATAGGCTCGCTACCACAGATCTTCCCTCAGACACCTCATCCTCATTGCCCTCCCCCTCAGAAACCTCCCAGGATCCTGATACTACCCTTCCCACCATTGCTGAGCAACAGGAAAACATCAACCTTGCCCATCAATTCTCCTTGATGCTCCACATCCCCAGAAATCCCATGCCACCCTTCCCCACACCAACCACCTCTCATCCCCCTCTATTTCCCTTCCAAGAGCCCCATCCTGCCCCTGCCCCTGCCCCTCTTATCCACACTTTTGCCTCTATCCAATTCCTCCCACCTTTCACACCCCCTCCTACAATGTCTACTCTTTCAAAACTAGTCAAACTTTGTATTGGCTCCCCTAACACCTTTGATAACAATTACACCAAGGCAACCATCTGGTTGGACTCTGTCTGAACCTACCTCCTAGTCAATGAAGAAGTTTACAGCACTGAACCAAAGAAAATTGCCTTCGCCCTCTTGTACATAAAGTCTGGAGCCACCCTGACCTGGGCTTCCTCTTTCCATAAGAATGTCCTCTCCTTGAAAGCCGACAGTAGCACCAATGGCTTTGGTGACTTTAAGGACTTCATCGTTGCTTTCAAAACCACCTTCAAACACCATAACACTCAAGCCCTGGCTCTCTACTCAATGGATGTCTGGCAATGCTGGAATCCCAGAACTCACTTCATTTATTTTGGAGTTTCACAACAAAGTCCAGATCAGCAAGATTGTGGATGAAAATGTCCTCATCAGATACTTCTCTACAGCACTTCCCATCCACCTCATGTATTGTATCATGTCCATGGACACCATCCCCACTAAAATCAATAAATGATACTCCAAGGTCATTCACTTCCTCACCCAATAGGGAAAAGCTGAGGACACCACCAAAAGGAACAAATCTGGTTCCTCCACATACCATGTGTTCACCTCCTCCTCTTCATCCTCTCGCCCCTCCAAGGATCCCAACACCATGGACATTGACACCATTAAGGTTGGCAAACTCACTCCTAAAGAACACCATCGCTGCATAGCTGAAGGACATTGCTTTCGATGCTGAAAAACTGGTCATCTTTCCAGCAAATGCCCTGCTTTCTCCTCCAACAACCCTAAGCCAAAGAAGACCATGGAGAAAAAGGTTAGCAAGGTTGAAGAAATTCTCCAGCTGAAAGAAGTTGAGGACGACGATGATGACAAAGAAATGGTGGCTCAGATTTCCTTTGCCATCCCAGGTGAGGATTTTTAGACAGAAGGTGTACCCCAACGCAACAACCCTCCTTTTCTTGTACATCTGTACTTGTATCATCAATAACCAAATAGTCTATGCAAATCCCTGTTTACATCATTGAACCATCACACCCAAAAGCCATTGGAACCCATGCTCTGATTGACTCAGAAGCACAAATCTCTTGCATTGACTGGGACTTTGTTCAAAAACACAAACTCCCTAAGATCAAACTTCCTGTCCCCATCACTGTCAACAATGTCAACCAATCTGCCAACAAGAACAGTCAGATTCACTTCACCACCTCCCTCTTTGTCCACATTGGCAACCCCACCATCAACTGGATCTCTTGAGAACTGTCCATCCCTCTAGAGTTGGACCAATCAGACCACCTCTACCAGAAACACACCCGACCTCCTCCCCCAACCTCCACAACTTCTGCCCCATGACCTCCTTGTCATGTCAACATTGACACTGTCTGGGACAGACAACTCTTTGACTACATGCAAAAGGAGACCCAGCAACAACACCTACTTCACAACTATGATATTCAAGTCATTCAATGAATCATTCAATGTGGCTCTCGCTTTGTCCCAAGCATCACCATCACCAAGCTAACCACTGCCACTGAACTTACTATGGCTGCCAAGCAGGTGAAACCCAAACCAGTTCTTCTGTCAGAATATGCCAACTTCGCTTCAGTCTTCTCCAAAGAAGCAACCAACCATGTTCTCCCCAGCTGACCCTATGATCACGAGATCAACCTTGATGAATCCTTCACCCTGAAAATCAGCAAACTCTACCCTCTCACTCCCGATGAAAAGGCTGTGACTGAAGCCTTCCTTGATGAGAACCTCAAAGCTGGCAAAATTCGTCCTTCAAATTCTCCCCAAGCTGCTCCCTTCTTCTTTATCAAAAAGAAGGATGGAGGCCTCCAACCCTGCCAGGATTACCAATATGTCAACAAACATACTATCCATGATGCCTATCCTCTCCCCCTCATCTCTGACCTTGTCAATAAATTCAAAGGAGCCAAGGTCTTCACCAAGTTCAACATCCGCTGGGGCTACAACAATGTCCACATCAAAGATGGGCATCAATGGAAAGCAGCCTTCATCACCCACAGGGGCCTCTTCAAACCTACCATCATGTTCTTTGGGCTCTGCAACTCCTCAGCCATATTCCAACAATTCATGAATGACTCCTTCTGAGACATGATCGCCAAAGGATGGCTCATCATCTACATGGACTACCTCCTTATCTTGTTCCCCAACCCAAAGACCCATGAGGAGCACACCAAGCATGTCCTGCAGTGCATGCAAGAACTTGACCTCCATCTCAAGCTCAAGAAATGCAAGTTTGCTGCTTCAGAAGTAGAATATCTGGGCATGATTGTTTGCCCAGACAAACTTGCTATGGACCTGGTCAAACTCAATGGCATTCAAGAATGGCCAACACCTTCTAAGGTCAAGGATGTTCATTCCTTCCTTGGCTTTGCCAACTTCTACCGACACTTTATTCCCAATTACTCCAACATTGCCTGCCCCTTCCTTGATCTCACCAAGAAGAACCAACTGTGGAACTAGTCCCTTTCTTGCCAAGACTCCTTCAACAAGCTGAAGAAAATTTTCCTCTCCCAGCTGATTCTCCATCTCCCTAATCCTGCCCGACCCTTTGCCATCACCACCAATGCCTCCAAGTATGTCTCAGGTGGCATCCTACTCCAAACTGATGCCAATGACAATTAGCATCCCTGCTCCTACCTGTCACAATCCTTTTCCCCCATAGAACAAAACTACAACATCTATGATCAAGAACACCTTGCTGTCATTCATGGTCTCAAAGCTTGGCAACACTACCTCCACAGCTCCCTCTTCCAGGTTCAGGTCTTCACTGATCACAAGAATCTGACCTATTTCCGCCAATCTCAGAAACTCAACTGTCAACAGGCCCATTGGTTACTCAACATCTCCAACTTCAACCTCCATCTCACTCATGTCCCTGAAACTTCCCTTACCACCCCCAACACCCTCTCCCACCACCCAGATCTCCTCCCCACCACTGACAATGTCAATAACAATGTCATCCTCCTCCTAGACTCCCTCTTTGTCAACATCATTGATGTTGCTCTCCAGGAGAAGCTAGCCTCCTCCTCCACATCTGACCCCCTTGTGCTTGATGTACTCCATGCTACCACCAGTGACATCCCTGCCTGCTTTCGCTCCTGACTCTCTGACTGGCAGTATGATGCTGGCATCCTCGCCTACCAAGGCTGTGCCTATGTCCCTCTGAACCTTCACAAATCTGTCATTGAACGACACCATGACCACTTTGCTGCTGGCCATCCTGATTACTTGAAGACTTGACAACTTGTTGCCTCTGAGTTCTGGTGGCCTGGCCTTGCCCAGTTTGTCCACAAGTACATTGAAGGGTGTGCCTCCTGCCAGTCAGCAAAGGCAAACACCCACCCCACTGTCCTTCCTCTTTGTCCTATTTCTTCCTCTTGCTCCTGCCCCTTCCAACAGGTTTCTTGCAACTTGATCATGGACCTTCTCCTCTCTGATGGCTTTGACAGTCTTTTGGTTGTGGTAGACCATGGGCTTACTAAGGGGGTGATTCTCTGTCCTATGAAGAAATCCATCTCTGCTTAAGGGATTGCCTCCCTTTTCTTCCACAAGGTTTACACTTGGTTTGGCCTCTATGACAAGATCATTTCAGATTGTGGTCCACAGTTCACCTCTGCCTTCACCAAAGAACTTGGACGACTCCTCAGATATGACCTCTCCCTCTCCACCGCCTACCATCCTCAATCCAATGGAGAAACAGAACAAGTCAACCAGGAAGTTGAGACATATCTCCATATCTTCTGTGGCAACTCCCCTTCCACATGGTCCCAAATAATCTCCCATGTCAAATTTACCCACAACCACCACCCTCACTCCATCACCAGCAAATCCCCTTGCTTCCTCACCTATGGTTTTGAACCTTGCCCCCTCCCCACTATCATTGTCAAATCCAACCTCCCAGCAGTCAAAAAACGACTGAAAATCTTCTCTGCTGCTCGAGATGAAGCTCTGGCCCCTCATGAACTTGCCAGACAAGTCATGAAAGCTTGCTCCCATGGCAAATTTACACCCTTCCATAAAGGTGACAAGGTTTGGCTAGAAGCTCACAACCTGAAATGCCTTATCTTCCACCTGAAGTTCACTCCCAAGCAAGAAGGACCATTTACCATTGTCCAAGTGCTATCTCTGCTCATCTATAAACTCCACCTCCCTCGTACCTGGAAAATTTACAACACATTCCATGCTTCCCTCCTATCACCCTATCATGAAAATGATATACACAGCCTGAACTTCCCTTCCCCACCACCTGACCTCATTAATGGAGAAAAAGAATACAAAATGGAAAAGGTGATCTGACACAAGGAAACTCCAAACAACCAATGCTTCTTGGTCTGATGGAAAGGATATTTGGTCAAAGAAAACTCTTGGCTTCCAGAATCAGAGTTCAAACATGCCAAGGAGATCCTCTCAGATTATAAAAGCCTTCACCCCTCCATCTTCCCTCCATTCTCTCACCCACCACCATCTCGTCACAATGCCCAATGTCTCCCCTAGTTTCTCCTCCTCTGTTGAAGCCAATGCAGGCTGGAACCTGCCTGCTAAACTCCCTTGCCTTGAAACCTTAGACCATGCCTGGGATGGCCCATGGCCTCCTTCTTCCATCACTACTGAACTCATTGTCAATCCCCTTCGCTTTGCCTCTCAAATCCACTGCAACCCTTTTTCTTCAATTCAACAAGGATGTATGCTCTCTTTCCTTGATAACCCCAATCTTCGTATCTCTTTTCATAACCATTTAGAACCTTCATCTCCCCTCCATTCTTTCTTTTGCATGTACTTTGAACTTTCACACCTTCACTCCCATGCTAATCTCATTGCCAATGACACTGCCTGGATGTATTATTCGTTCCACATCCTTGAACCCTATCACGCTCTCCAGGACCTCATTGTTTCTGTGATGCATCAGTTGAAGATGGATAAATTGACTTCAGACATTCAGTGCTACATAGAACATCTTAACACGAGATCTAACACTAATGAACAATCCCCTGAGGCCTCTAGTGCCCCTTTGACCCCTGAGGAATTAGCTTCCATTAAACATACCGAGGTAGCACAGAACAGTGAACAGAATTGCCCCTTACCAGAAAACCATCCCCTTTACAACCATGCCTGCTTTCACTATCATTGTCTCTCCCACATTAGGGCCAACTGCATTTACTATCATTGCTCCCACTGTAATCGACACACTCCATGCCATTCTGCTTACCAATGTCCCCTCCTTTGCCATTGATTCCCCACACCTCTTGTTCCCTCTTCATCATCCTCCTCATCTCAATCCTCTTGTGGCTCTTGTAGCTCTTGTAGGTCTCATGCCTCATCATCTTCCACTTCTACTTGCCCCCTTGTGCAACGTCTCTCATCTCCTCCTGTCCCTCACACCCCTCTCCCCATCCCTCCTCCCACTGGTCATTGCCATTGCCAACATCCCCCTTGTTCCAATGCAGAACTCTGTTGCCTTTCCAGCATGCCTGCTGAAGGGTCTTTGGATGTTGATGAAGAATGGGGATATCCTGACTATGATGTGTCTGCCATTGGCAACATGATTGGGTCTCCTGGTGGTGATCACTGCATGGACTTATAGTTTGTCTTTTCTTTCACCTTTTGTTTCTCATTGTAGTTTCGAATGTACTCTGGGGGTAATGTTACAATTCACCCCTATTCTTTTCTTGTGTCATCCTGTTTACTAACATCAGCCTTACCTGATGCTTCCACCTCAATAGAGTGCTCTAGAACATACAACATGTTCATTGCACACCCTTATCTTTGTTATCTTTACTTTCCTTCTTTTCGAACTTTCTCTGCTTAGTCATAGTGGTTCCATAACATTCTATGACCTTCCATCATGCAGTATATAAGCCTAGGTACTTCATCTCTTGTACCCTAGCTTAGTCCTGCTCAATCTACCCTTGTCCCCTTCACTTTCCTCATCATAACTTGCTGCTACCTTTTTGGCAGGCAGACTCATCCTTGAAACCCACCTGCTATTTGTCCTAGCAGGCAGAACCCTTGACCCTGTGTTTTAGTTCTTTGAGCCTATGCTCATTCCTACCCAGACCAAGCATAACAGCTGCTCTACAGGATAACATTATCTCTCTTGCTTCTCTTGATCTTTCTTGTTGACAAATTGCATCCCAAACTGGTATTGGGAAGTCTACAGTAGCTAGGGTCCTTCAGGAGGTCCATCCATATAAGAAAAACCTTTGTGATGGCCAACCTTCTAAGCTTTCCTCTACCAACAAGCATGCCATTGTGCAGTAAATCATCACTGGCAAAGTCAAAAATGTAGTTGAGGCCACTCATTTCATCAATTCCAACATCCCCACCCCTGTCTGCTCACAGACAGTCAGAAATATCCTCAAGGAAGCCTCTCTAAAGGCTGTAGTCAAGAAGAAAGTCTCTTTTCAATGCTGGCCATAGGAAGAGGAGGCTTGATTTTGCTCTCAAGCATCAACATTGGACTGTGGAGGACTGGAAAAGGGTTATTTGGTCGGATGAGACCAAAATCAATAGGATTGGGTCAGATGAACAGGAGTATGTCTGGAAAAAGCAAGGAGAGGGACTGATGTCTAGAAAGGTCAAAGGTACAGTGAAATTTGGAGGGGGATCACTGATGGTTTGGGGCTGCATAGGGTGGAATTGAGTGGGGGTTTTGAGTGAAGTAGAAGGGAGGATGGATGCTGAACAGTATGTGGCCATTTTGGAGGGAGGATTGCTACAGAGCATGGAGGAATCTGGGATTCCTAATGAAGAGCTTATCTTTCAACAAGACAATAACTCCAAGCATATCTCTAGAAGAGTCCAAAACTGGTTCCAGGAACAAGGTATCAAGCCTCTGGATTGGCCTGCTCAATCTCCAGACCTTAGTCCCATTGAACACACCTGGCATCACCTCAAAAGATCCCTTTCAGGATATGAGAAAGCTCCTATAGGAGTTCATCAGTTGTGAGATAGGGTGGTAGAGGAGTGGGGGAAAGTATCTCCAAAGGACTGTCAGAAATAGATAGAGAGCATGTCCAGAAGGATTCAAGCAGTCATCAAGGCCAAGGGAGGTCATACCAAGTACTAAATACCCATTCTTGTATAAAGTCAAAAAACTGTCCCAATGAGTAGTCATTTTGATTTGCCTGCCATTTCATCAACCCTTAACCATATTGTTCAACTCTTGCACCATCTGAGAGCCAGGAGCATGGCCTTCATTTCATACTCTGACACCTGTTAGATTAGGTTAGGAATATTGCCATTAGTGGCCATATACTCCAAAACACTCAAACATTGGAACAGTTTGAACTTATTAACAGGCCCCTTTACACCATCACATTGAGTGAGAGGTGATATCCAATCACATGGGAGGGGATTTTCTGAGTAGCTGTACCATATTTCAAACTCAATTGAACCTTAACTAACCTCTCACTCTCTGCAATGGCTGCAAGAAAACATTGGTAAATAAACACAACCATAGGAGCCAGTCAGTTGGAAAATCAAATTTATATATGGAACAAAATTAGAGTTATATATCTTTGACATAGATAGGGTATATTGGAGGTATTACAATGGTTTTTGTCACACTGGTGATTCACCTTCTGCATGGAGCAGCCATTGTTGTCTCAAGCCAGCACTGACTACATGGGAGAATATAATTACAAGAACAGATAACATGATTTCACTCAACAACATACTTGATACACTTGATCACTATAGGATATCAGCCTTGGAATTCATGTTAGGACTGCTAAATAGTCCATATTATCAAGATCATCACCATCATCACAATCTTGTGCCACATGGTTCAGATGTCTTTCTCATGCTCCTCCATCATCCAGATATGCACAATATGCTCACAAAAATCTGCTTTGATGCTGTAGAAGAGACATACCATCAAAAGCTATGTGTTCTTGCATCAGAACACAATGGTTGGCACTTCAGCACCTCAAGAGCAACCACTAAACAAATGGAGGAGTTTAGTGTGAAGGAAATGGCAGAGAACATCAAAGGAAATGCACCAGAATGGTGGAGGCTTCTAGGGTGATTTTTAGGTGGTGAGGATAGACAGGATCATAGAGATGATGTCAAAACAGAAGTGGAACCTGAACAACTGGAACTAGAAGACCTGGAAGACCTGGAAGAGTACTGGGACAAGGTTGATGAGGTAGATCTTGAGGGGTTCATCAGCAGTACCACAGAAGAAAAATGTTCTGGACAATCAATAAAAGGCCAACATGAGAGGCAGCATCTGGCAAACACAATGATAGTCCATTGTAATCTTGACAGAAATAATATAAACTAATATATATCAGAAAAAAACACTCATCAGTGGGATTGTCATGCATGGCATGAATCAAAAAGCAAACATTTTCCAAAGTATCCTTGATTTTTTCATACAATCAGCCCACATACCATACAAAGTCATCAACATTTTTGCATGGATCAGCATTTCAATTTTCACAGACATGATCAATCTTGCTGTTCATTCCTTGTCAGCAGAGTCAGAAAATACATTAAAAGCACTTGGAAGATCACTCCTCATATCATATGCATACAATAACTTTGACATTGATTTGAAATCAGAAGTAGCATCAGTTAAGAAGTCAAATGAGTTGCTCAAGCACCTTACATCAGGACTACTCTATCTGATTGTCCATGGAGTCACAAGAGACAACCTCAAGTGCTCACATGAGATCTGGCAAAAATCTCCAATTAACCCTCAAGTCTCTGAAAGTGAGAAACCAGCTAAATGCACCTGGCAAGATCTTGTCTGTCTTCATGTTACAGATCATTCCAGTGCTTCATGACACATCAATTTCAATTCATGAAAGTTTCTAAACAAGCTTTATACACATGGCCTCAAGTATTTCCACCAGTTCAGATCTCATATTTGCCCACCTGAGCCTATTGACCCTATCCCTACCACAAAGACACCAATCTTTGCAGCTTGGGCTATGGACATCAATAACTCAACAGTTGATGGAAATATCTGTGCTGTTGACATGCTACTTAAGCAAGGGGGCATTAGTAATCCATTCATGCAACTAGACAATGAAATTGACTTACTGGACCTTTCAAAATATGTCATCTTGATGCATGGTGACCTTGGGACAGGAGAGCAGCTCCAATCAGCCCAGATACATTGCTCAATTGAGTCAACACCTTGGAAGTGCTTGCAACACATTGTGTTCTTACCCAGGCTATTTCATCTGAAGATGGCATGTGCTGATGTGATATGGTGGTGCTTTATCTTTCCTGCTGCAGACTGCAGCAATGAGACAAGCTTGATGAAGGATGTAGCACAGCTCCAGCCAAAGGAAACTGGTATATATGGGAGCAAGCCAAACTTTCAACACATCCATCTATTGATTAGCCATGCTGGGATCTGTCAACATTTAGACTGTTGGAGGATACATGTTGCCAAGAAATTGTGTGACATCACCTCCTTGGATCAGTTTGCTTCCTCCAAGCCTGTATTCAAAGAGTTGCTGGAAATGGCAGAAGAGATGGTGTGAACCTATGTCCAAGTTGCATCCCATCAGCTAGAATGTACCTGGAGAAAACCAGTAAAGGAATGCAATGCACAATTTGAAAATGCACTACTTCTCAACAAGTACTTCCTCTTTTATGAGGAGATATCATACACGATCAACTGTGTTGAAACCTGTGTAATTGCATGGATACCTGTTCTGAAGGCTACTGGCAAGCACAAATATGCAATGCATCTGACAAACTTTCTTTTGAACATACACATTATCCATCCAGCAGGCATGTGGTAAATGGCTGCATGCCTAATAGTCATGTGTCAGCTTACCTGTGCACTAGGTGAGCTGTCCATTATCATATCCTAGTTAACCCAACTGGGAGACCAATGAAATGGCATCCTGTAGATTGGTGTGTGGAACTCAATAACCTGTTTATGAAAGTCTGTCTGGAGTTTATTCCTCCTACAATCCAGGGCTGAGAAGGTTAGGTAAAAAATGGTGGCAAGGGTTCAAACCAGAGTGTTGAGCATATCATCCTTGAGTCTCCATTGGTCCAGGTCTATCAGAATGTTCAAGGCCTCATAGAGCAAAATTTTGACCTTACACATCAGTCAACAGACCACACAGCATCAAATATGAAACAAACATTTCAAGCAGTACAGGAAAGGCTCATATTAAATTCACTGCACATGGTAGAGCTAGGACCTAAAAGTGCACACAAGATGAAAAATGCCCACACTTGGAGGATGTTATGGTTGAGCTACTTTAGTTGACTGCATAACAATGTCATGAGCAAGAAAACCAATTTAATAAATTTCACTCACATTTTCTTTGTTTCCTGTAGGTGTGTGTACCAAATACATTCTGCATAATTGGTTGTGCACTATAGTGTCACAATAAATCATAGAATTTAGCATGGTAAGGCTGTACTCACCATTATGACCTTTCTCACCACTTGCACAGCACCAGATAGTATGTTTGGTAGTGCCAAGCACCATGTTCTTGCTGGGAGTAATGGCAAGTAGAGCAAGTGATGAAGATGGACCAGACAATCCAGAAGGTGTGGAAGTAGCAGGAGAGACAATAGCATGGGAAGGCACATTACAAAGAGGAGTGGAGATAAATGGCAGCAAGCATGGCATGGAAGACTGTTTGACAAGGGCAATCACTTCAGTCCTGAATCAATCAGTGTCAGTCCACCCTGTCTCTTGCTTGAGATCTTCTATAGATTGAAATTTGTGGTGATGAGCACAGTTAATAATTTGGTCAACAATAGATTTTGGCATGACTAGCAACAGGCCATAGTTGTTGAGACAAGCCTGTTCATACACTGCAGCAGTTTTGGCCTCTCCAGTCTTCAAGTGCAGCCTCCAACATGAGGTTATGCTTGTCTTGTGTTGTTTTCAGTATGTGAGAGTGCTGTGGGTTGTGCATGGTACTGTTGACG
The DNA here is from genome assembly GCA_038090495.1 of Heimioporus retisporus. NCBI lineage: Eukaryota > Fungi > Basidiomycota > Agaricomycetes > Boletales > Boletaceae > Heimioporus > Heimioporus retisporus. The sequence continues at coordinate 1,836 of JBBPMV010000139.1, read as the reverse complement.
TTGGCATCATATTGGGTGAATTCCAATGGCTGGTGGAGGTTGCAGCAGATTGCAGGCTCCATGACATGGCAACAGCTACAACCTCCAAGGATTGTTGGGTTGCAATCACAGTGGTCCAACTCTGAGATACAGTATAAGCAGTAAGCAATTGCAGCAGTGGTGTGTCAATAATGAATTTTCCCACTGGTGGAAGCATTTTTCAAGAATAAAGGTGCTACTAATTTGTACTACTTGAATGCAAAGGGACAGAGGAATCTCTCAAGTGGGAATACTCACTTGGTAGCTGTGCAGGAACTGTTCAGGTCTCACTAGAGAGGAATGTACCTTGTATTCAACTCTCTTAGTAAGAGTGGGTAGGGAAATTCAGTCCCCTTTATATACAAGAATACTGTATGTACTTGTTTGTACTATTCTACAGCATTCTATCCAATAGGATTAATAACTCTGTTTCAAATGAATAGTGTAAGCTGTTATATAAGCATGAAGAATGTTCTACAACATTCTTTGATATTCTCTCAGATATGGATTGATTCTATTGATCCTATTTGATCCGATCTGGTCTAGACTCTGATCCTAATTGATCTGATGTCATGTGATTGATCATGTGACCATTAGTCATGCTACATTCTCAACACTCCCCCTCACAATTCATGTTTGAAATGTGGGTCTCATTAAGGGAATTTATTTCCTATTAATGGGTGCAAGTGTTTGAGCCCTTCTTCCTTCTTCGAACTTAATCTTTCCAAGATTTTTGGTAAAGATATCTGTGAATTGTGAATTAGTTTGAATATAGAATAGTTCAATTTCACCAAATTCAACAGCTTTATGAATGTAGTGCTAAAGGATGCAAATGTGTTTGGTGCGACCTTCTTGTACAGGATTGGATGCTAGGAAAATAGCTCCTTGGTTGTCCATACACATGGGAACTTTAGTTAGAGGAAAATGAAGTTCACCAAATAGGTTTGAAATTCATTGGATTTGTTTAGCACATTCTGTCATTCCACAATATTCTGCTTCGGTGGATGATAGGCAAACACATTTTTGTCTTCTTGAGAGCCAAGAGACAATTCCATTGGCTAAGAAAATTGCATATCCAGTGGTTGATCTAGATGTTTCAACATCACTGGCCCAATTTGTGTCTGAATAAGCAATAAGCCCATTTTTCTTGTCTTGGGTGGAGTATTTGATTCCTAGTTTAGGAACATGGGCTAAGTACCTAACAATTTGCATTGCTTTTGCTAAGTGTTCTTCTGTAGGATTAGAAGAAACTGTGACATTTTGATTACAGCATATGCAATGTCTGGTCTGGTTCCAAGCATTATGTATAGCAAGGATCTGATGACTAATTGGTATTGGCTGCATAATTTTGAATTAGCTTCTCCCTCATTAGGTTTTGGTATATAGCCAGTGGGAAGAGGAACAATAGTTTCCTTACAATTCTCTTGACCAAATTGCTTGATTACTTTGTCAGCATATTTGTATTGATCAAGGGTGAGAGTTCTCTTGATTTGGTCTCGAGTGATTTCCATTCCAAGGTAATCTTTGGCTTCTCCCATATCTCTAGATTCCCATTTCATCATGAATTTCTTTTTATGGAAAAAAACTTGAGATTTGTTAGAACCAATGAATAAAACATCATCAACATAGATGATAATTATGATAATATCTTTTCCAATGTGTTTGACAAATATGCCTGAGTCAGAAGTACATCTCTTGAAGCCAAAGGTGACAAGGCTTTGGTGTAGCGGCTTATTCCACTGAAGCACTGCTTGCTTCAAGCCATAGATGGCTTTTCTGAGTTAACAGACCTTATTTTCCTGGCCTTTCACTATGAAT
>JBBPMV010000138.1:0-29003 GCA_038090495.1 Heimioporus retisporus | reverse complement strand
GTACTCCAGCCAGCCAGTGGCTAGCACGCTCTACTTTGTGGGCTGTAGGAATCTGGAGTATTCGTATCAATGATGACCATCGGCGACCTTCACCCCTAGTACTTATCCTGATACGGTTACAGGGTGCATTTGTACAGCCTCATCGGAAGACGTACGCCACTGCATGACCGCCTGCCAGTGGTGCTGCCGACCCCTAGCCGACTTGAATTGTAACCGAGCAATTGGCTGTGGAAGTCACCGGCTCCACCTTGTGACACGGCCTAGCCAGCCAAGTTGACTTTGGGTCGACTTATGCCCTCAAGTCCGAGCCATTACTGTTTTCAGACGAGGCTCCTTCACTGAACGTTCCATGCACTTCCATTTTTCCCCCCAATCTCACACATTCGACTTCCGAGAGCTGGTTGCATTTATGCTGATACTTGAAGGATTAAATATTGTTCTACAGGTAGTTACACTCCCAGTCTTCCCATTCGAGTGGAGCATTTAATATAGTTCTACAGAGCCTGCACACGGTGTTAACCAGAGGGGCTTATCGTCATTTGCCACTGATCTAAACGAGATCACCCTCTAGTCTCTGGTATACATATCCCGACACCAAGCACCATGGATAAACTGAATCCTTGAAGGGGAATGTCAAGCAGGGGGAATGCGGCTTTGTGTGCTCATACTTGCCACCACTTCTGTGGTTTTCCGTATGCACCAGCATGAATCCCGTTACCAGCATGCTCCAAAAAAGCTCACTTCTCGAGTAGACAAGGCCAAACGTGTCCCTCCACGCCGTTCCCAGCTATTCACGTTGGCAATGACAGTCGCCTGCTAACTCGGCGGGATCAAAAAACAAAGAGAAAACGTCTGTCACTCGCCAGTCTGGACACATACCGCATAGTAAAACCGGCTGCAGTGGTGTTCTGCCAGTCAGCGAGCATCTATAATGTTCAGGAAACATGCACCCACCGGCAAGAGTGCAGTATCCAGCAGAGCCTAGAAAAATCATCCATACCATGGGTGTTTTTGTGCGCGGCGTCTACGTCGCAACACCTAGAAACACGTGTAGACAATATGCACGTGGCTAACGCGCACACGGTCGACCCATGCGAATAACCAAAAAAAGGCATGGCAAGATCGTTATCCAATCTAGACCGTAGCCCTTTGGCCAGGGTGGTTCGGATGGAAAGGAGGGGGTAGGCAGATACCCAATGACAAATAAACTGCAGTGGTTCTCTGGGGAAAAGGTAAAAACCACCCGACGTCTATATGGCGACAGGGCACCCTGGGCGATAAAACCGAAACTCTTCGGAGTGTGTAGGGCCTTGACATGTTTGTACCCGCATCTGGTACGTCGGGGCTGTAAGATCGTCAGTCAAGGATCGTGGTTAGTTGGGCTGAGAGATGAAAGCTTCAAGCGGAGTAATCGTTCAGTACCAGCAAGGTGAAGACTGGAACCCTACGAAAGTGAGTTCTGGAACAGGAAGGGGGCACCTATGTGCTCCTGGGCTGTAGCTGTTTTGTTTTCTAAACAACCACCGCCATGGTTGCAAGGAAACTTAGCAGGCTCGAGAGGATAGATCCTTCACCGGTCAGATGGTCACTTACCGTCTGGCTCAAGTTATCAACACTGGGAAAGCGCGTGTGACTCCGAAAGCAGTCATGCGTTAGTAATGAATGGGAGGGAGTTTGAAGCCAGGAATCCTGTGTATCTATGCGCCACAGGGACCTGATATGTGTGTACTGCGAATCTTCAAGCTTGGGACAATAGGACGAGAGCCGGGTCCCATAGGGTCGACGGAACCCAACCGACAAGTGAATTCACCATTCATCGACATCTGAGAATGAAACACTCCCTGATTAGCGACGAAATAGGCGATAGCCGGTCGTAGTACCCATATATGTTGAAGATGGGTCGTTCTAGCTCGAGAAAGTACCGTAAGGGAAACCGGTAGAGTTAGAAGATTAGGGCCACCATACGGTCAGCCGCAGGTGGATATCGGATTATGCAGGTGCCATAGTAGCGACCACAGGATATGGAAAAGAATGTGCATGCATTTATGCTGCCGGAGCATACAGGTTTTGGTTTTGGCCATCGAATCTGATAGCTCACTTGCCATGTATCCTTAAGGCCACGAAAAGGCAACCTGAATCCCAGGGGTGCGATGGAACGCTTCTCCAGCACACCTGACATCCACGGCCTTCGTGAGCTTATGAGAGCGTTCTATGAACCCAGGACCCTGCCGGACAAAGTAAAACAATCCGCCAGGGAGGCAAGGTTATCTGCGGCGTCGTGCACTTTAGAACTGCAGCACCAGTAAAAAAAAAGCAGAGTACACAGGTCTGCACACACGTTGCTTGAGCGTACTGCTCAGGAGCTTGTCCATGTCGAATCCGGTGGGCTTAAGGTGTGGCGTTGTCGACGTTGTGAGGATCTCGAGGTAGGCGACGATCTTCTCGGAGAAGGCGCCGGGCGTTGGCGAGGATGCCATCGTCGATCGCCTGAGACTTGCGCCGGTACGCCGATCGTGTCGAGCAGACGCATGCGGCCCAAGCATGACCAAAATATGTGTTACGGAGTAAACGCTCAGTCACAAGTCAGCGACCTACCGTGCCTCCGTTCACGACTGGAGGTATCACCAATCCGAGTGAATGACTTAGGGTATATTCCGAGAGCAAGCCCATGCAGGCCCTGTCTCGGCCAGGAGTCAGCCTACAACCACGGGCGTCATCCCACCCCAGACGCGCTAGACAACAGGCTATGCAAATGCCAGTCCTGGGGCATAGTGGAAGGTGCCAGTGACGCGCAGGAAAGCGGGCCCGTACTAGTACATCCACAAATACCGGTGCATCTAACCACTCAACCGTACCGAGGACCAACCGGCTCCACCCCGGAAGCCACCCAGGCCTCTCTATATACATCTAAAAAGCAAAGATGTATTTATGTATATTTCCGTCTTTGCATCAAAAATACTAGGTATGTATAGACAACATCATGCGTACGCCGCTTCCGACGCCTGCTCACGTCCAAACTCATCCTTGTGTCCGTTGACAAACGCACGCGTGCATTGTGCCATCGTCACCGATCTACCCACATGCGTCAGTGTTTTGTCGGTCAGCACAAGACAACCAGATACGCACGCGCGTGAGATAGGATCCGTCTGGTAAAAGTTGCCCACGGGTTTCTTGAACGCATCGCCCGACATCTTGGCACCTGCCGTCGCGGCCGCGAGCGTCTTGAGACCCGCATGCGCCACAAGCGCCGACGTCGGCTCCGTCACGTCGTATCGCACCAACGTCGGCGAAACCTCCCACAAACGGTCCCTCAGGCTCAGCACATCGTCATATGGTAATGGCGTGCCAACGAATTCCGAGAGTGCACTACAATAGGTAGAGTGGTCAACGAGCCGCGCTAGAGCATCGACATGCGTACCGAACGATCTTCCAGTCCTCTCGTGAGGCACCAGGTGGTGGCACTGCGGCACGTCCGAGTTGCGGTCGGCCTTCGGTGTTGACCCATGTCACGGATTTCTCGGTGTATGCAGCACCAGGCAAGCAGACATCCGCGAGCGATGCACCCAAGTCACCGTGGTGACCCTGGTAGACCACAAACGCGTCCTGAGGGATCGATTTAGGGTCGACCTCGTCTGCATTGAGGAGGTAAATGAACTTTGGTTTCGTTTTCGTGGCCCGCTTCGAAGGGACAAACCCTATGTCGTACGCGGCAGGTCGGGAGGCGACCTACGAGAGTCTCAGCAAAGTACCCATGCCAAACCCAAATGTGAACCGTGTAACTTACGCGATGGAGAACAGAGAAACCATTCCATTCGGGGGTGACTAGAGTATCCTTGTTCTTCTCAACGAACTTGGCGAGGGTGTTATATACAGCAGCACCATCGGGGTGTTCCGAGAGTCCACTCCCAACGATGATCAATGGTTTCTTCGCGGCCTTGAATTTCGCGGCAAAGGCACCCTTGCCAGCGACGAAGTCAGCTAGTGCCTTGCTGTCTGCGCCGAGGTAGTCGTAGCCGTATGTCGTATCTGCGGGTTCGCCGATGAGACCAATCTCGAGACCAGTGTGCAGCCAGCTCTTTCTAATACGCGAGTTGAGGACAGCAGCTTCGTGGCGGGGGTTGGTGCCGACGAGGAGGATGACATCGGCGCTCTCGACACCGGGAATGGTCGCGTTGAAGAGATAATTTGACCGGACATCGACGCCATGTGGAGGTGATGCGTTACCGTTTACTTGGTCGAGGGTAAGATTGTCGGAGCCCAATCGGTTAACCAGGTCTTTGAGGGCAACAAGCGACTCCGTATCTGCCAAGTGACCAGCCACAGCCTGAATCTCGTCCTCTTTAGCACCCGAGGCCGCCAAGCCGTCCGCAATTCTTTGTAATGCTTCCTCCCAGGTCGCTGGGACGAACCGGTCGCCTTCTTTGATCAAAGGTGTCGTCAAACGTTGGAACTTGAGGCCGTCGTATGCGTAACGCGTCTTGTCGCTAATCCACTCTTCGTTCACATCGTCGTTTGTGCGAGGTTGTATCCGCATGACTTGAACGCCCCGAGAGTCTACACGAATGTTTGAGCCAACAGCATCTAGTACGTCTATAGATTCGGTGTTTTTGAGTTCCCAAGGACGGGCATGGAAAGCGTATGGTTTGCTCGTCAATGCACCGACAGGGCAGAGGTCGATAATGTTGCCAGAGAGTTCCGAGTCCATCGTTTTCTCGACATAAGTGCCAATCTGCAAGTCATTCCCACGACCGGTTGTACCCAGCTCCTCGACGCCGGCGACTTCGTTCGCAAAGCGGACACAACGGGTGCATTGAATACATCGGTTCATGGACGTCTTGACAAGAGGCCCGAGGTCCTTGTTCTCTACAGCACGTTTTCCAGTAATTTCGTGGAAGCGCGTACGGTCCGAGCCGTAACGCATCGACTGATCTTGCAGGTCGCATTCACCACCTTGATCACAGATGGGGCAATCTAGCGGATGGTTGGCCAGAAGGAACTCCATGACGCCCTCGCTATCAAAAAATTAGACCGGCAAAAGTAGATATAGTAGTTGGTTCACCGAGCCTCATGAACCAGAGGTGTATTTGTGAAAACTTTCGCGCCAGGCATCGCCGGCATGGCGCTACAGAACGTCAATACGCAATATGCGCACAAAACGAACAAGAAACTCGCCATGACGCGACCGGTTTCGGTGACCGCTCAACCTCCACCAAGCACATGCTATATTCACAAATATCATTCGGAATGCCCCAGTCCCAACAAATACACCTACCGACAGTTACCAGCGATTGCAAGCCTGAAATGCATTGAGTCCCAAAAAAACTACGTGGTGGATCGATGGCATACTGACCTGTCATGGTAGCAAAATCTTGTATGACATTAAGACGTGTTGTCATCATACATGCAGGAAGAAACACACCGAGGAATGACTGCACCCGCCGCTTCGCATGCCTGAATCAAGGCGGAACCTATGCGCACCTCAACTCAAGCCTTCGTGGACGTCTATGCGTTAAAACCGACCTTGGGGAACGGTGACTTCTTTCCCATCCACAGTGAGTGTTATGTCCTGCCGGCGCGCGGACGTCGACGCTATTGACCTGCGGCCTATTTTACACGGTTTGTTGAGCAACCGAACGACACTGAAACAGAGCAGAAGAGCACCTTGTGGCGACGAACCGTAGCAGGCAACTTTCCCGAGTCGCCCCGTGGAGGTCGGCCGGGAGACGAGCCTGAGCATGCTAGTAGGAAGCGCCTAATATTTAAGAAGAGTGGAAAATTCGAGCTAAAGAGCGTTGCCCACTTTGACGTTGGCTCTCGGGTCGGTAGTGACTTCGTTGGTCGGTGCTCGTCGAAGCTCACCGCGATCAACGAAATTGCCTGTCCAATCCGTCATTTCAAGCGGAGTCTAATCCTACGGCAGTTGCCGCATCACCAAGTCCGCGTCCGCGTCTTTCGACACTGAACACACCAGGCGGGGAGACGAGCGGCGCAACTCTGTGTCTGGTCTCGATCTATTTCGTGGCCATCGAGAATGATGTCTGACCCCTATAAGGTGTACTACGTCCGCTAAATTGGTTCCTCGGTGGCAAGAATCTATGTTGGTGCTAGTTCAAGGCGATTAAAGGGATTGCTTGTCCAACCCCTATGTCCAAGCAGATTCACAATGTGAACGGCCTTCCCAAATGACACGCTGTTTGAGGTGTCAGCCGTTGTACTGATCACCGTGAACTGGTGATAACTAGCATGGATGCAGATATTTGGCAACTGGACGACATGCAGAAGGGAAGGATGCTGGGCCAAATACAAATTTCCAGAAGACCGGTGCGCTGATCTAGAAGGGCAGTCGGTCCGTAAGTTCACAGCTCGAATTCAACCACCGAGCGACTATTGAACGCCGGATAGCAGCAGAGTTTCGTGTTCTATGCACCGCTGGCTATGCGGGATGAACGCTAGAGAGGCGCGCTGGCAGATGGGTTGCTAAACAGCAACGTCACGACGTTGGTTTGTCAGCGTCGGGTTCAAGAGATTGCAGCGGCTCTACCATTTACCGATTATTGGATCAAGCAAGGCGAACAAGACCATAAGTATGTCTGCTCCGAATGCATTTGCGATATATGTGCTCGCGGGTAATATTTACAACGGCTGATCAAACAGAGACTCAGGCAACTTGAAGCAGAAAAGGATCAACAAAATTCCACCACCTAGTGATGCCAAGAACAACAAGCAATATTCCCGGGAAGAGGACTCATCGTGCAATATGACTAATGATATCTGAGGGTAAGGCACTTTCCATGCGAATAGCAGGGTAGTACTACGTAGGTAGTAAAGCTGAATGGAGTTGGACGGTGTCATCCTGAAACATCCTCGTTTCACATTTTAGGCTGATGTTCCTTGCCCCTGTTTCCCGCCAGCGGAGGAATTGCCTATCTGACATAGAAACACAAGCCTTTTTTCCTGCTTGCTTCTGTTGAACACATATATGCCAGCGCCACTATACATGTGTTGTCATTGAATATCAGGCTCTCCATATCTCTAGACTTCCAGCACTTCCCAATCCCTGGGTGTATACTTCGATCATGTCTTCCGAACTTCAAGCAGTGGTGGCAGCCCTCCAATTTGGCGACTACATATCTCGTAAGGTCGCTCATTCTATGCAGTGACCTGATCTCATCGCCAACATTGCAGTCATGGTGCCTACTGCTGTCGTACATGACTACAGTGAGTGGCACGTGTTGATCCCTGCACTCTCGAATCCAAGTTGATCATTGCCTTAGTCATTACAATTCCGCAAGAGGTTTCGTGTTTTCCCTCGGTTTTGGTATCTTTCTCTGACAGTCTTGATAGATAGAATATATTTGGGTTGGCGAACACTGACGACTGCACATGAAATAATTCTGATCACAAGCTCATAGAACAGGTCATGGACGTCTGTGTCAGTAATATTCATTGTTGTGCGTATTCTATTTACTGGATGTGGTCTGACCCTGACAACCTTAAAGGTTCGTTATCTAGGGTTGGCAGCTGCGCTGTAAGTAAGTCTATGTACGCTGATTATGACGGTTGATTTTTAGTATCATATCCAGGCTCGAAGGATTGTGTGAGTACCGCTCCAAGCCGCTGGGAAGACGTTACTTACGGTACTCTCAAAGATGGAAGTACTTTCATACCCGGCCCAATCGAGGTGCGTATCTTCTTTTGTTCGAGTAGATTCCTCCCTTGATGCGACTTCGACCAATTAGGCGTGAGTTTTTTTTCGTACTTCCTTTGCATTCACGATCATACCGATGTTCCAGATGTGAGCAATACCCTTCATTGAGATGATAGCTGTGTGTGATTTTATATATTAAAGGCGATTTACTCCTCCTCGCGTTCCTCTGCGGATACATCGTGTTCCTTGCGGCATCCGACTGTGAGTGGATGCATGGTTCAGTCTCATTTCCATGGAAGGTCACTCTGATGGATCAGTTGTGATGATCCTACGTGTATACGCCATGTACAACAAATCACGGACGGTGTTGGGCATACTCCTTCTATTTTACGCATCCGAGATCATCATATTCTCTATTGCTGCGGCATACTACGACAACCCCTACGTGTTGACTGGTACGTCTAACTGCTCTCGAGTTGGGCCTAAGCCTCACTTTCCGACTTTACAGTCACTAACCCTCAGGTACTCAATATGTCGTTCTGCAACACTGAATATACTGGCCCATCCCCACTTGGCATGCTGAAACTTGCTTCTCGGGCTGTTTTTGCATCCGTCCTGGTTATTCTTGTCGTTGCTCGACTCTTCACCGAGGCGTATCAAACGTACAGGGCGACGAAACGCTGGCAAGTCAACCGATACTTTTCACTTCTCGTCCGGGAAGGCACCCTCTACTTTATCGCGTACGTCCCTGTCCGCTTCGTCGGAAATGGGAACCACCCTGACTTCACAACCCAGACATCTGCTGTACATCATCTATTTCGGCCAGACCACGGCCGCAAACATCGTCACCTCGATTTCCACCGTCACGATGTTCGTTCTGCCGCCCCGATTCATCATCAGCATACGCGCCTTGTACGACGTCGTACACAGCACGGGGGTCGATACTGGGTTTGGGATCGAAAAAGCGCACCCGTTGGACGGCGTTATGCCCGTGTCAGCGCTCGGGTTCGCAAGCTATGTGTTGTCAGAGAGGACGACGGATGAAACGATGGAGATGCGGGTCAGAGGTTACGATAGCCGTCCACGGCCTTGATAGGCTTTGCAAAACGTGCATGTGTGTATTATCATAACTTTATTTTATTTTTTTCTGCTGCAAGACACATTTCTCCGATGCATCTGCGTCAGGTTTCACGCCGTGACTACGCCGGGGAAGCGGCAATCTCCGAAATGGACCTGCGTAGACGACGGTTGGTCGACTCTGCCGGGTGAATCGTCGAGCGCGCCGGTCTCAGCAGTCTTTGATCGCCTCTTCTAAAAATCATCTGTCGTGCTTCACGTTATCGTTCTATCACCCACATGCCTCGTCGCCATATCCACGTAAGGTGCAGGGTCAGCCAAGCGCACATACAGCCCGTGCATGTGCTACGTGGCAGCAACAAACTCAGATACGGCGGACACGTTGGCAAGCAAACGATGCGCTGATCTCTGTCGTTGTCGACCTCTGTTCAGATAGGCTACATTCAGGGCCACCAGATCGGCGTAACCACACACTTCGGAAGCAGTGCGCCCACCGCCGCGTGCGGACTGGGGTATTAAGCGGACATACGGCTAAGTGGATCCCAACGTCGACGGTAACGGGTGTTGCCGAACGTGCGCGTGAGGGACGACCCGAGACGACAACGGGGGAAACGGTGACGTTCTGATGGGGATCGCGTTAATATGGGATCATGTGTCGTGTCGTGTCGTCGGCGGCGTTATCGCAGATGACAGCGTTCGAACGGCGTCTGTCGTGGCAGACAGCGTGCGTTCTGGGGAAGCAGTCAGGATCGTCGGACGTGTGTTCTTCCGATTGGAGTGGCCCCTGAGCCTGACATGGGTCCTTAGTATTTAAAGGCGGACGACCCATTGGATAGACGTCTCATTTGCGGTTCATGGGCTGACCTTCAGCTTCAGTAATCGTTTTTGTCCGCTTTGGCGACACCTGTGGTATCCATTCACGTTGGTCCGATCGAAGTCATTTGATGGATCATATCGGCGACTGGATCGATGGGCGGTGTTGCCAAACGCGGCCCGTGAACGCATGTTGGGCATATAATCGATGGCTTATCTGCGGCGCGGGAAAAAGACAGGAGAGAGGAACGCGTCGCCGTGCCTCACCGCTAGCCGGATGGTGATATGTATGCACGCGATCAGAACACCAGTAACGCGCACCACGCTTTGCGCTCGAAATAGGTGAGGTTCACCCTGAAAATGAGCTGTCAGCACTGGTACGATCTCTCTTTCGGCCCAGACTAACGGAACACAGCTATGTGAATCTTGCTCGTTTCAGAAAGAAAAAAAAAACAGATCAATAGGGACCGGACTACGCTCGTGTTCTTTTTCGTTCAGATATCCCGGTCGTCCGATCAGTTCCAAATCCAGGCTCGGGATGTTGTCAAAACGAGGAAATGCGCTACCATCCATCTCCCGTCCTGCAAACCTATCAGCGTCAATTTAGGTTAGAACAAGGACGTCCAGCATCGATCAGTGCCCCCTGGCGGGTTTGGGTGAAACGTATGAAGTTGTCAGCGTCGGTGGCGGACGACATACTGTAAACCTAGAAGGTCAATTGGCCTTGTGATAACCCCGCTGATGACACGATAAATGATATAATAACGCGCGGCCCTCCGATGCTCTTCCGAGTCGGAGGTCTCCGAAGAGCGTTGTCGGCTTGAGGAAGAGCAGTATCGGCGTGATGCACTGGCTACTCAGCGTTAATAGCCTGAGTGGCATTGCGCTGGTGCTGGAAACACGGGGAGTTGATAGTAATAGGTTGCTCCTCCATGCGTGGCTCACAGGCTTGCTCACCGTTGTCGCTCTTCTTTTTGCGCAAGTGACGGTCTGCTCAGCACCAGCCGAGCTTAGGTAATCATGATTTCCTCCTGCACTTAGACCATTCCATCATGGAGGGCTGAGATGTCGAGCGCTGTGCAGCCCAGCAACTGACCAAATTCGTGAGAAGTAGAAGTGCTTGAATTCTATCCAGACCGTCGTCGTGCATTGACCTCAGGTTCGTACTGGCCCTTGCAGCTTCCCCGGCTCGGAAGGCCACTCCCTCCTCCCCGCAACCGACATCGCCAAGATCGGCTCTGCATGCCTCGAGCGCGCTTCCTGCTCCAGCGCCACCGAGCGCATCAAGCTCAAGCCCAAGAGGTCCGAGACGTACACCACCAACATCATCACGGGTGCGTACCCCGCTCTGCGTGTAAAACAAGGCGTGGTTGGAACGGGTGGCACATTATGGTCTCAGTGAACACTAGAGTTCCCGCGGGTTTCACTCCACGAATCAGCCCTACTCGAAGTGCGTCCTATCCGCGCTCGTTGCCGTTCGTAACTGACCTTTCCCGGCCCGTTGAGCAGCAGAACTATGCGCGCATCGCCTTTATACAACGTCGATATAGCCCAAGCCCAATGCCCCGCATAGGCTGCCACCGCAGAGACACCTAAGAAGACGAGCCCTGGTCGCGAGTAGGCCCGGTTCAAGCTCGGCCTCGGTATGGCACTCTCCCGTCTCGGACGGGACATCTATGAACAGGCAGCCATGTTCTTGTGCCTTAGTCGCCCCGCTGTGCGATTGGGTCGGTGGGTCTGTACCTTGTCTATCCGCACACGTGATCTCACGCCATACAATCCGTCGCACTAGGAGACGTTGCCATCAGCGGCACCCTTTGCGCCGCCGATCATGACTCCGTCTTTTCCCCCTCCGAACAGGAGCCTCACGTGCGTGACCTCATCCAGGCCCACATGGTCAGCAATTTCAAAGTGACGCTCGAGATTCAGCCGAAGCACTGGGAAGGCGGGTATATTGTTTCGGGATGCCCGGTGGCCTTGGCAAAGAAAGAGAATCACATCGGCATTCACCGTTGGGCCCTTACATCAAGGACGTGACCCAACACACGCACCAGACGGCGATCGTGCTCTACTTTTAGCCGCTTGATGAGATCTTGCTGGATTGGATGGCGACCGCGTTTTGCTGGTTCATTGACAAGGTCGAATGTGAGGTCGTTGCGCTCATCCAGACCGACCAGATTCGGGCTCGCCTCCCAAGTCGCGACCGGATCAAACTCAGATTCTGTTAGAGTCTCGTCCAATTTAGGTCGTTTGGTGACGTTGGCCGCCAATATATCTCTTTACCCTCCCCTTCGCCCCTCTCCCCGTTGATGTCTACAACGACTCCACCACCACATCCGCACGACATGTCCGGTATCGAACCCTCGTCGGGCACCATCTAGATGCGCGCCGCAGTTCGTCTCAGTCCTTGCATGTCTGCACGCGAACAGGTCATCATCTTCGTCTTCGTCACAAGAGTACGCCGGCCCAGCCCCCTGGGCACTTTGCCAATGTCATCGCGATGTTTCAGCGATGCGCCTCCTACCTGGGCTATTTTTCTTGTCGCTTGGTCATACTGCGTACTGATCAGTGACTGCTACTCACCGCTAACGATTGCCTGTTACCGCCGTTGTAAAAGCCTCTACACGTACCCTCAGGACGACAAGCGCCTGCTCGACTCATTGGGACTCGGCTACCAACACATGCTCCAAGAGGCTGACGACGCCATCCTCGCCAATGCCCACTTTCTTCACCAGATCCAGATCGTCACCTGCCCCGAGATTTTTGGGCACGATATGCAAGATCCTAGATCCAAGGACGCACTAGTAGGTGCGGCCGAGTTCGATATGACAAAGCTTCACAATGCGCTCAAGCAGTGCGCACGCGACCAGAGCGCTAACGCAATCCCCTGCATGATCATTTTTATCCTGCCGCTCACGCCTGGCCCAAGTCAAGGCCGAGCGCAGGTTGCGCTGCTCGCCCATGACGCTGGCCTCGAGCCGGAATTCGAGGGCCGGGACAGGCGCGTCGCTCGTCCTTGCCCCGATCCCCGCTCACCACACGCGTTGCCGACGGGCCGTCCCTGGCCTCGTCCCCAGCGCCGGTCTCGCCCGGCTCGCCTGCGGCCCCGTTAAGCTAGGACCGTTCGGCCGTGCCCGCCCCGTACTCCACCTCTCACACCCACACAGGCTCTGCCTCAAGTTGCAGGGCCAATGCATTGTTTTCGCACCACATGCTCTTCTCGTCCCACCCTATCGAGTTCCGTCCGCGTCGTTTTCCAAGTGCCGCTATTGATCCTATGCAGGGTCAACGCGATCGGACAGTCCACCATCTACCCCTCCATCCCCTCGTGGTCCGATTGTCCTCGAAAGCCTTTACAGACGGTCTCCCGTCTAAGTTGCCCCACCGGACCTGATGTCTCTACCACATTCCATGCGTGCGTCATGTCTCACGGACGTCCTTGGCGACCTGGAAGGAATCTATGGCGTACACTTACGGACCCCATGCAGGCCAATGGGACAATTTGCTTACTCGGTGCTTTTCCATCAACGCCATTCACTCCCTTCGGGGTTTTTTTTTTCTTGCGCGTGGATAGGTCAAGAACATTGTTAGCCATCCGCACATCATCCACCGCGTCTCCACGCATCGGACGTCCGGATCAACCTCAGTATGCTCCCGCCATTTCTCACACTCCTTTTGAGACAGATACCCTCTGTGTCCCCTGTTGTGGCGCTCTGGAAACGATATCATGCATGATCCCCCAATCTTAACAAGGTCAAGGCCCGCGCACAAAATGGAGTTTGTGATCAACACACGTGTGCCGAGTGCCGCTCGCGTGCCTGCGCTGATAGTACTAGGATGAACGGACGATCGAGACAAGCCATATAATCAATGTGTTGAGACATGTGTATTTGAAGATTGGCTGAAGAGGACGGCCAAGCGAGCCGGAATGATGATGTATCGAGCGACGGGCGTTGGGGATGCGTGGCGTGCACGAGGTGGCATCGATAGACCCATTTTCTACCAGTCAGGGGCATGGTCTGGCACATGGATCTGTGTGTGTGATGTGGTTTTTGAGGTCATCACTATATATATGTAATCACTGTGATAGTAGGTGGAATTTGACCATAGGTATGTACCCTCTCATTGATGCACCATGGTCTGTCATTTTCTCACTTGGCTTGAACCTGGCAAAATCACCACAAGGTTGTTCTAGTACACACAGTATGCAAGTAGGCCATGTTAATATATAGTTTCACTGTATGGGTTAGATTTGCACCACTATTTGCAGGTGTGCAATAACTAAAGTATGTATGGTCTCATGGTTGTTATCATGGCACACTCTGTTAAATAATGGTTACTGATATGTCATGCAAGCAATGTCAAGCATACCCAGCTCTGAAAATGAGGATTAGGAAGCAGGGATACATGATTGTAGCTGAATAATACTAAGTGAACATCTATGTTTTTTCATCATACACATTTGCATTCATATAATTTTTATTCTCATGAACATACTGTCTTCCAGTTCATTCCATGCATTGCTTTTGTATGCTTTATGGGTAGCATCAAATTTCTAGCAGTACTGGAATATCATGTAGGATATCCACAAAACATCAATACACAACATGTATACATATGTTCATGAATGTATACTGTATGCAAACAATCATAACATACTGTAACAGGTTTCATCAGTGAAAATTTCATACATTTCTAGTGTACACATTAGAAGCAGTAGTGACAAAGAGCATTCTGTTAGATAAAGGCACCAGATTCTAGCCTGGATGACCAGCTCAGGACAGAAATGCTAATCCACTTAGCTACTCACTGATTGGATGGTGTATAATCACATCCATGATAAGCTCCCTCCTCATCTCTCTATTTGCCACAAGATAGTGGTCATAGAGACCTTCAAGCTCCTCAGCTACCTGTGTAGGTATGCCAGATGTGTGGTATTTTTCTACAGCCACATTAAATGGGTCAGGGAGCTTGTTTTGAACCAGGAAGAAGGAATGTTGAAGGACAAGCAGGAGGCCTATGAAAATATAAACATTACTTAAATATAAGTTTAAATAACATGCCTATTCCTTGTTGAAGGATCTCTTTCCATGCTTGCCCTCTTGGCAGAACCTAATAATATATATATTTAGTTAATGAATGGCTAGGTGATTAAATATATCACAAGAGGACTGGACATGCTGCATGATGAAATCTATCATAAATATGTATAATTAGCTTGACAATAACACAGCTGATTTTATCATAAATACAAACCCATTTGGAATACTCAGTTTGCACCATCTGAATGATATTAATAAGCTACATATGAATCAAGCAAGAACACTAACTGTCTAACACAAAGATGAATTGTGTCTCAGATTGAACAAAGAAAAAACACATACTTCCTAAATGGAAATAAAGTGATGACATGTGAAATACAAAACTGTATTTGTTTCAAAAGGTTTGCTTACATCCTAAATAAAATAGAGTATGACAATAATGTCTGAAAATAAAGGCATACAGCTTACCAACTAAATAATATTATAGCAGTTAGTGTAAATAGGGAAGGTCAGATGCTTGCTATTACTAAAAGAGGAGTAGTGAGATGCATACTCATTTTCAATTATAGAGCACTCACAAAGCTTAGCATGGTAAAATAACAATAACTTACTACCTATAAATAGAACAGCAGTAGAAAAGGGTCCATGAGAAAATGCATATTTCTGATGTACACCATACCACTGACTTCCTATGAATGGGAGAGCATTAGAAAGAGGGTCATGAGAAAATACACATTTATAATGCACATCAGACCACTTACTTCCTATGAATAAAAGAGTAGCAGAATATAACCATCAGAAAAATGTATATCTAAAAGATAGGTCAGACCACCTACTTCCTTCAAATGGAATGGTAGCAAAAAAAACATAAGAAATGAACATTTCTGATGTATATCAGACCACTTACTTCCTATGAATAGAACAGCAGTAGAAAATGGGCCATTAGATAAATTGACATTCCAATGTACAGTAGATTAGACTACTTACTTCCTATGAATCCAAGAGATGAGAAAATGAGCCATGAGATACACAGATCATCATTGCTGATAAACATCAGACTACTCACTTGCTATCAATGGAGAAGCAACAAAAAAAAGTCTTGAGAAGACACAAATTTCCAGTATGCATTAGATCACTTACAAACTACAAATGAAAGACCAGCAGAAAAGGACAATCAGAAAAATGAACATTTCTGTAGAGTGGGTCACTTGCTATCTATAAGTGAAACAGCAGTAGAAAGGGCCTTGAAAAACTAAACATTTCTAACATGTACTAAACCACTTACTTCCTATGAATGCCAAAATTGCAGAAATTTGATTATAAGAGATGTAGATCCTCATCACTGATATACAGTACATCAAACCACTTACTTGCTATGAATGGAGGTTGAGTAGAGAAAAGGGCATGAAAAAGATAGACATATCTGATGGACATCAAACCACTTACAGGCTATGAATGGAATACCAGTGAAAAAGAGGCCATGAGAAAGTTGGCAATCTTTGATGGACATCAGATCACTTACAGGCTATGAAACAGGGAGCAGCAGAAAAGGGACCATGAGAAAAATCCAAACTTCTGGTGCACATCAGATCACTTACAGGCTATGGGTGGAAGACCAGCAGAAGAGTGATTATGAAAAATTTGGAGATCTTTGATGGACATCAGATCACTTACAGGCTATGAATGGAAGTACAGCAGAAAAAGGGCCATAAGAAAAATACAGACTTTTGGTACACATCAGACCACTTACAAGCTTTGCATAAATGGGAGGACAACAGAAAAAGGGCCATGAGAAAAATGCAGAATTTTGATGCACAACAGACCACTTACTTTCTGTTTATGGAAAGGCAACAGAAAAAGGACCACAAGAAAAATGTAGACTTTTGAAACACATCAGACTACTTACCAGCTATAAATGAAAGAGCATCAGAAAAAGGACCACAAGAAAAATCTAGACTTCTGATAACATCAGACTACTTACCTCCTATGATTGGAAAAACAGCAGAAAAAGAGCTGTGAGAAAATGCAGACTTACAGTTCAAACCACCACTTACTCTCTATGAATAGAAGAAAAACCAAAATAGGGCCATGAGAAAAGTGCAGACTTTTGATACATACATGTCAGATCACTTACTCTCTATAAATAGAAAAGTGACAGAAAAAGGGCTATGAGATAAATTCTTGTTTCTGTTCCACATCAGTCCACTTACCTCCTATACCAAAGAGAGTATTGGATATTAATCTTTTATTTTAATTATTCACAACCTCTTACCTATGCAAAATGTTTATTTTCCTGCCCACCTATGTGAACTTCATTGTTATCATACCTCTGTGTGTGGAAACCAGCTGGCAATTGCTTCCATTACATTGTGGTCTTCTTCTGTAGTAATTCTAAATTCAACATATCTTTCCAAAGCACTGGACCCATTGCTTTATAAGTATATTGTATTGTGATGTTTTTACTTACTATTTAATAGCATATCTGATGCAAAGCAATATGTTTTTTTCTTGTGCTGACACCAATAACATCTGCAATGATTCAGTGTCCAATACAGCTGCTGTTTTTTCCAATAATGTATGGCATCCCATATCACTTGTATCCATATCTGAAACATGCTTAGTGGTATAAATGTAGAAATAGTAATAGGGCATGTATAGTCACCCTGTAGTTGTACTGATGCCTTAGGTGGAAATGCCATCTTACATAGATTACCCCAAATATTTCTCTTCTGAAATATCTCTTGGGCACCAGCCTGTAGTCTTTTTTGCCTCTCATCTTCAGGCAAAAGTGTGTATTCATTTTGAAATGCTAGTGCTAGAAGGGCATCAAATTTGGTGAATAACACCACCACTGGAACTATCAACCAAGCCATCAACACAAATATATAACCTCCAAAATGACATTTTTACCATTTTTGGTGTCACATTCACCAAAGAACCTTTCCTCTGCAACTGTGATGGCATGATGCAGTTGATCCATAGGAATGCAATACCTACATTTCATGAATGCAAATCCAGATCATAAGTATTTATCTTCACCATATAGCATGAATCTGCTCTTTCAGCTTATTAGTGGCAGAATGCCTTGCAAGAAAATCCTTCATTTTTTGGATTTCC
Source organism: Heimioporus retisporus (assembly GCA_038090495.1). NCBI lineage: Eukaryota > Fungi > Basidiomycota > Agaricomycetes > Boletales > Boletaceae > Heimioporus > Heimioporus retisporus. The sequence goes on along the minus strand of JBBPMV010000138.1, from coordinate 11,306 downwards.
TCTTCACCTCCAGTCTCAAACCCAGCAAAGTCATGAAAAACAAGCTTTGGGTTGCTTTTGAAAACCATCTCATGGTTGATATCATGCAATCCATGCTATAGATAAATGTGTAACCATGACTTCATTATATATGTATATGCAGCACCTCACCCCTATTGTCCCTGAAATTGTCTGATCAACCTGACAATACATCAATCATGTCAGTATGCCTTGAATATGTCTTAATGGACATTAGCACCTTCTTTCCCCTGTAGTCATAGATCTCTGGGTGTTCTGTGGAATTGCAAATTTTTTGAAGGATGGTTTTTTTCCCAGCATTTTCCCTTCCAATAATTAGGATTCTAAACTGACCAAATTTCTCTGTCAGCTCTTTGTCAGTGTCTTGCATGATATGAGAAACATCAGTATTCCTTCTTGGCTCTTTCATGGCAATCAGGTTTGAGTATGAAAAATACAACATGCATACCTAGCACACCAACATCAGAACCAGTGGAGTGAGATTGAATACCAAGATCTTCAATGTCATCAACAGATAGGTTACCAGCAATAATACCAGGTTGCATGTGTTCAAATTCCTGTAGACCAGCAGATTTCTGAGATGTAGACTCTTTAACAAACTAAAAATAATCTTTGAGTCACCTGTGAATTTAGGACAGGTAATTTTACTCACAGTGCCTATGGTAGGTAAATTTGCTGTTTCCTGAGCATGGTTGGGCTGTGAGCTCAAATCACCAGGAATGATCCTGAGTTGGGTGGTGGGCACATCAGAAGATGGGGAGCACTCTGGAGACATATTCATAGACAGACGATTTAAATCACCAGCAGCCACACTAGGTTGTACCACCTGTGTATGATGGGATGCATAGGCAGGTAGAGGGTTAACGGCAGTCGAGAAAGCGATGTCGTTGAGATCGTGGGATTGACTGGGCTTGGGATTCGTAAGTATACAAGGTTGCAGGGAATCAGACTCTTGGGCAGGTAGTATATGACTGGCAACTCTATCGACGACCTCCAGAGTGGGTGGAATGATACCCTTAACATGACTTGGCTTTGAGTCCAAGTCAATAACCAGCTTAGCAGTGGGGACGTCGGAGCTGTGCGATGTGGGAATGGGACCCCTGGGCAGGCGCCAGACGAGTAGCGGCATTTGTGGAATCGCAGGATCCAGCAGCCTGGGTGCTGGTGTGTGTAAAGCCGGACTCCTGGGCAGGTCCAAGACTAGTGAACGTATCGGCGACATCAAGAGTGTGTAAGACGCCAGTGGTATCCAGAGCACCTCTACGCCGCGAGCCAAAGAAACGAGAGATGATGCCCGGTTGAGCTGTGGGGGTGTCAGAGCTCGTGTGGGAAGGCGCGGGAGAGTTGCTTCTGGAGATGCGGGATCTGATCCCCTCCTTGAGACCTTTCATTGCGAGATCGAGTCACTACCAGCTGAGGGTGAGTAGAGGTGATTGCTTGGACGACGGGACGGTAGTATCGAGATTCTTGATCACGGTGAGTCGAACACGATACGACTCGCTGTTGCGATTTCCACGGTCACCAATCATCTCACGAGACCTATTTTTACGTATACAATGGGGTTTGACATTAGTGATGCGGCTACTTTCGACAGTTACGGTTGCGACTGCTGCTGCACATACGCCAAGATTCAAAATCTCTCTTACTTTCTGCCTGAACGTGGTCCCTTTCTTCATTTAATTCTGACATTGGTATCGACCAACGCATCGGAGTTCGGTCAACGAGGGCGGTTAGAGGGGGGCAGATCCAGACAACACGTGTACAGTGAGTCCACATGTCGATCACTTTATGACCGCACCAGCTAGAGTCAAACGTGTCTGTGCGCGTTTTCCCAGAATATTATCCATCGGGTCGGGCAGAGGCTTTGGTGGATGATATCTCGTCGAGAGGCTGCTAATGAAGAGCTTCGATGGTCGACTGAAGTGAGTTTCTATCTAAAATACACGTCTTCGAGAGATTCAACGCGATTCCGCTGTCCTTGAGACGGTTTACAGCAGTCGAGATGGTGACTAGTCCTCTGCGTGTGCGCACTGTGCCATCTGCCTTGATACTTTCTCACCCACTGAGCTATCGGGTCCCATTTCCCATATTCGGGCTCGCCCGGATTTGAACTTGTTGTGGTGCTCACTCAACGACGGACATTTCTTTCATTTCATAGCAGTTGCTACCCGGGGCCTAACTACTTTGCATATTGGGTTGTGGTAACTTTGACCCTCGCCGCTCAAGGTTACGTCACAACACATTGTTTCCGCATCGGAACATCGCTCTGCCATGAAAGGTTTCAAGCACCATCCCGTTTCCATCGCCTCCGGATGCGTATGCAGTTCCCAAGGCAGGCAAACACTAAGTACGTATTCACATCCCACGGCTGCAGCTACAGTGTGGCCACGATCGCGATGTGATCCGGAATTGGCGCAAACCAGGGAGTCGGAGTGCGGACGGAAGGGGGGCGGGCATCTGGGCGGAAGAGAAAGGGTGATAGGAACATATGATAGTAAATCTGCACCTTATTCCTGCGGAGGGATCCTTATCAAACAATTATAAAGACTCCTTGCCGCATTTTTTTTGTGGTCGAGCTTTTGATTTTTTCTTTGACGTGTTTTTCCTCTCTTGGACACACTTTTTTGTACTCTTATCACATTTTTCATGTACGGGTGTCAGTAACGCCAGTGACTTGCTAAGTATCGGTATGAGCCGTTGGGCGACTATGGAGTTTCGGCAAATGCTCGCTCAGTTATCCAGCGCCATGCTTGCATTCATCAACGAGATTATGCGTCTGTATGCCATAAGAAACTAAACAATAAATGAGAATAGTATCCTTGCCACGTCTACGTTGTACGCTCGGCGGCGGCCATTGTAGCATCATCGCCTGGTCATTGTCATCTCAGCGAGTCGTCCTGCAGTCCTGGCCTCCTTCATGTCATACCGTTACCCACCCCCTCACCTTCACCATTGAGGTGATGGTGGTATGGAGGTGAAGTATTGCATGCCCTTGCCCTCACCTTCATCATCGTGCATCGTGGGACCGGTTTTGCACACCTTTCTCTGGAGTCCTCGAAAAAAGGCATTGTATCCCCATTCATTTGGCTGGAGGAAAACCTAAGAAACCAATTAGTGTTCGGATATCTTGCAAAAGTGTCCTCAAAATATTACGTTGTCAGACTGCATTGCACTGCAGATGCTATCCCATACATCTTATGACCCTTTTTCATCCTAAAACCAAAGTTAGCATCTAGCCGATCACGAACACGGTCATTACAAACCTTCCATGGGAGCTAGGACAGGCTGACCTGACCAAGATCCATCTCGCGCACCTTGCCCACCCAGCATCGCCTTTGCACCCACACCCCAACCTTCATTGCACCCACTTCCCCGCCTTCATCACCCTCTTCTTGCCTCCCGACACCCCACTCCGTCGAATCCCAAACCCATCCTCAACCGCCCATTGTACATCTTCCAAACTCAACCTGGTCATTTCCGGGAAACAGAACGCGACAAAATATGGAGCAGGTAGAGACCAGCGTAAAACTTGAACGCGCCGGAGGATGTGAATTTTCACTAAGAGAGAGAGGCAGGTCGAATTGATGATCAGGTTCCCCCCCAGTAGGTGGCGCTGGCGAGGGAGATACTGATGCCGCGGGCTGTTATGTGCGTGGATCAGCGGATCGAATCGAACGGAAAAGAAAGTGGAAACCTGAAAGGCACCTTCGAGATCGTCCCATTACCAAGGCACATTTTCCACTCAGCTCGCATAGGGCACGACAAAGATGATCATCGACACCAGCACGACCGCAGACCAGGCCTGGGAGTAGTCTTCACCTGAGACGAGAAGGTTGTCTGTGTTCGGCCATGACCGGAAGAAGCAAAATGTAAGGCCAAACCCAAGGAGCTTGTTGATCCAGGTACGCACATAGTCTGACGACCATGCTGGGCGCAGAAAACACCATAACCCGTCTCCGACCCACGTGTCGATCCACCTGCATTGGAGTGAACTCATACCAACATTCAAGGCAAGAAACGAACCTGAGGCTATCCACCTGGACTAGGAATGTGGAATAATACATAAGCATATTTGATTCACACGACTCTCACTTCAACCGCGTTGAAACGCTTGCATGTATCGACGATCCGATGGGTTCATGACGCAGGTTTGGTGGCCGTCGCATCATGACCCAGACATAATTCACAATCCTGCCCTGTGCACGGATTATCGAATTCAGTCGTTCCCAAATGGTAGTCAAGTTGGCGACCTCGATGCTTGTCGAACGAACGCATGTAGGACGTTAAACTGGAAAACGAAATAGTAAACTCCAACTTCACCACCTGGCTGTCTTGCACTCTACCTTGTTCTCGACTTCTTCTGGGTTGCGGTCGCGTACACGCGCACGACTGCTATATATGCGGCATTCATGCCCCCTTTTTGCATCAGAATAGGTCCTGTTCGGAGGGATCATATCAGCGTGATATAACGAGCCGGCGTAGAACATCAAACATACACGGGATTCAGGGCTGGAGCTGCACTAAGTCCGACCATTCGCCCCCAACCGTAGTTGACTTTTGCAGACCCAGTATCGATAGCCTAGGGACCATGACGACGATGAGGCCGACCATCTGACCTCGGAGATGTGTCGGAGAGTTCTTAGCTATGGAGGGGATCTATACGCGCGAGGCCCAAACCAACCCCGATCAAGAAATGCCCTCCGGTCTGGGCGGATACGAGGTACGAACCGAAAAGAAGATTGAGCAGTATACCATACTTTACACGGTGTGAGATACATCTTGTCCGACGGCACCTCCGATAAAGATGATATCAGCGATGCCTAGAACGGGACGGCGACCCGGCCAACGTGAGATAGCGCCTGTAGCGAGAGCACCGAGGAGAGCACCCAAGGGTTGTCGCGGAAGTGATAAAATCTTGTGGCCAACCGAATTCAGCATGACGCGAAACCCAGTCTCCAATGCCTCACCTTTTGGCCATTCAACAACTCACTCGGTCCGAGACCACTTCCGATTGTGACGAGTGCGCCAGAGACTTCGCGGGTGTCATAGCTTAAGAGCATGAAGGGCGTCAGTCAACGACTTGCTGAAATCATGGGAGCACCACCTAGCAAAGAGCAAGCACTAACAGTAAACAAGAAGCCAGACAAACCATGTTTACTCGCTTCTCGCCGTCCCCGCACGCCGAGGAAGGATTTTCATGAACCACTCTGATAATCGGCATTCGCCAACTGTGTTTTTATTGGTGCGTGCGCTTCGTGCAACAGCAGAATGGGCAGGAAGTTACAGGATTGTCGTCTTGGGAGTCCTTTCGGGGATATGAGTCTGTCTGCTGCGAGATACGGCGAGGTTGTCGGCGGTCAAGCTGAGAACTATACATGGCCATGTTGTGCGTTCTGGAAGTAAAAATTATTGTCGTGAGATACTTTGGTGGTGACACCACGATGTCATCCAAAGTTGGAGTCGCGGCGTACACTGTCCAGCCAAGGATTGGTTATTGACACTCCTTGATGCTATCCGGTCAAGGTAAACGATCAGCCAGCGTGGTCAGGTTGGCGATATCCAAGTCGTAAGTCTCCTTTTCTTACACACGGCCAGATGGGATCCCTTTTGGCGCTTCGAAGACCGCAGCGGAAAGTGCTGGGAGGCAAATGACGACAGCGACCTTTCCACGCCCGTCGCCGTCGTAGCCGCATTCCCGGAAGACTAGTCCCCCCACCAGCAACGTCACCCCGGTCCCCATCTCGAGCATATTTCTCGATCTAATGACGCAGAGCGCATCAAGCTTGAGGTCAGACTCGAGGCGTACATTTTGAACACACGATCAAGGAGAACATCCGGTTAAGGATGCCTGTGTTGCCGTATGTCTACACAGGGACCGGCACTTGGGTAGGTGACGCGGCGCGGCGATCACGGTGAACCCAGACTTCGCTGCCGCATCGAACGCCTCGCACGGTCTCGTAAGTTTTACCCCGCGAGCCACCATGTGAGCGCCCGTCGCTGTCCGGCCCAATCCACCTAGCCCATCGGGGGCGCAATCATGCACACATTGCCTCGTGTGTGTACGATGTAGACACGGTCCACTTCGCGTCTGCTACCCCCGAGGCCCCAAAGAAGACAAGCCTCGAACGCGAGCACCCTCAACGCAGACTCGACCTCGCTGGAAACTGAAAAGACGGCCACGCTCATTTTGCGTCCCGGTTCCAGCTTGGAGACTGGATCCGCGTGGTCTACCTACCCGCACCATACAGCCCGTCGCGCTGGAAGTATTACCATCTAGGGCATCTAAGGCATCTGATGCGCCTTCGCCAGCTTCTCCCGCACCACCGCCAAGTCCCAGTTACTCTGCAACTGTCTTTTCCGCCTGCCCGGATAACGCCTCGCTCAGGTCTAAGCTTTCTTCATTCTCATCATTTAGCGAAGATCGTCGGGATTACTTGCACTCCGAGGTATGTTTGACAGGTATAGCTACAGGATTTCACCGGGTCGGAACTTGAATTCGGCCCGAAATTCAAACCGACAAACAAATGGAGACGGTGTAGCCTGACCCCGGATAAAAATGCTACTGCATGGGCTTTTTGGCAACAACTTGGATAAAAGCCTTTGGGCAGAATCGAGCAAAGGACATTCTTCTCGTGAAGGCTTGGCCGACTGTAACCCGTGAGCCGATTCAGAAAAGATATAAAAATATGTACGGGAGAGGCTAGTATTGCGAACCCCGACGGTCCACACAGAAAACCTGATGGAGTGGCCGGTTTCAACTACCCAACTTGCGGCTCTCATTGCACTCGCAGTCGTGTTTGCGGATACCATACGGCGCATGGTCTGGGATCGGACCGAAAGGAAGCGACGTCCTTTGCCTCCCGGTCCTACTCCTCTACCGTTTTTTGGAAGCGTCCTGTCTGTCAACGCCAAGGAACCCTTTCGAACATATACAGAGTGGCGGAAAAAGTATGGTGAGTACCGTGAGGAATACTCGGAGTAATGGGTGATTCTGATGGCCTTTCAAAGGTGATATCGTGTATGCAAAATTATTGGGTATGGACGTTGTCGTCCTGAACTCGCATTTGGTCGCCGCCGACCTGTTGGAGAGACGCGCACAGACATATTCTAATCGCCCTTTTCTTGCCACTGTTAGTCCGTGAGTAATCTCAAACTATGACATCCACGTTATATTCTATGCTCATTCATTCAATGCTAGGTATGGACATGACTCTACCTTTGCTTTCTCGCAGTATGGTGATTATTTGAGGTTGTGTCGGCGAATATTCCACCGGACGTTCCGTGCAAACGCCATTACAAGCTTTCACCCGATGCAGCTCCTCAAAGCCCGTCAGCTGGTTTCGAGCATGGTGGATGATCCAGACGACTTTGCGTCCCATTACACCACGTAAATCCAGTTCAATTCATCTCCAGTTGTGGACTACAAGCATTTTCCAGGTTTGCGTCGTCAGTAACAATGTGTTCCATTTATGGCTACGATCCAAAGCCCCGTGGAGACGAAATGGTATCGATGATAAATGACTTCATCGACGCTTCGGCCCGAGCATTGTTGCCCGAGAGCGCCGCTCTTCTGAATGCCTTTCCCTTTTGTGAGTATCGCGGTCGATAGAGCACCACCTTGGTTAACATCCTTGAAGTATTGCGCATCCCTGAATGGTTCCCCGGTTCTTGGATCAAACGGGAAGCGAGAATAGCTCGCGAGTTGGGCGCAAAGATGGTCGAGGAGCCCTACAAGTATGCTCAAAGGACCATTGTAAGCCACGTGCCCTGATCTTTTGCATGCTGGGATTGTGATGCTATGGTTTGAAAGTCCAAAGAGGATGCCGGAACCTCGATGGTATCGGAGCACATCGCTCGGATGGACACCTTGGATGACTCGTACTGTCCATATTATGAAAAGGCTCTGAAAGAAACCTCGTCGACCGCGTTCATAGGTATGTTTTACGGGCGTGACGCTTCAAAGAAATACCTGACTGAGCGTCCACAGCCTCTGTAGAAACGGTCCGTTCACCTTCCATGGAAATGAATACGTCACTTATGGTGTACAGACCAGTTCGGCGATAATGACATTTACGCTAGCGATGGTTAAGAACCGGGACATCTGGAAACGGGCACAAGCAGACATCGATGCTGTCGTGGGGACTGATAGATTGCCCACATTCGATGACAGACCCGCTTTGCCATACGTGGATGCAATCATGCGCGAAGCGTTGCGGTGGCAGCCACCAACTCCCGTTGGTAAGCTCATACGCCGCATCATTCGGACAAAGGTTACTGACTGTCGTTCAGGGATTCCGCATGCCACGGCGAAGAGCGATGTCTATAACGGGTTCTACATCCCCAAAGGTATTTCGCATATAACGACGCGATCTACCGTGATGACCTTTTTTTGACAGGTGCGACGGTGGTTGGAAATATCTGGTATGTGACCGAGTTGGCATCTCTGAACATAAATGTGAACGTTTCCAGGGCCATGTCACGCGACGAAACTCGATACCCCAATCCTGAGACGTACCTCCCGGAACGGTTTATAGATTCGGATGGCCAGTTGACGGAGGACAAAGTCGACTTTGCGTTCGGATTTGGGAGACGAATCTGCCCAGGTAATTCGGGTGCATACAGTCCCCTGGTCGTATGGATGGCTCATGATCTGCAGGCCGATACGGCGCGGATGCGTCGATGTGGATCGCCATGGCGACGATGCTCGCAGTGTTCGACTTCAATCCTGCCAAGGACGCAGACGGATACGAGATCCAGTTCGAGCCTAAATACGTGAACGGCCTGGGACGGTGAGCTGGACCCATCGCAACTGGTCACTGTCGTGAACCTGATCCATTTTTGGCGATTTAGCCACTTGCGGGGCTTCCCATGCTCCATAACCGCACGGCCACATGTAGACAGGGCATTTCTCGAGCAGGCAGGGGCATGATGGTTTCAATAGGCCGAAAGTGGACTTGCTTATTGTGTGTTGGGGGGAGTAATCATAGTATCTCGTCGTGCAGGGATGCGTACTTGTCTTGGGTGATATGGACTGTCTAGATTGTTGATTCGATTGTCATTGGAGCTAGGGATCGCTCGCTGATCGGTCGCCTCTAGTTAGGTGCACAGCGACTTGTGTTCCGTCCCTTTTGGTCAGACGCACCCCTCGAGGGCTCGAAACCTAGTGGCATGTCGATCCATGTGCAAGGGAGAGATCGTAAGTCGCCTCTGACATGAAGCCGAGCGGGATTGGGTCACCGATCGGCGGACAGACACCCCTTGCCCCTCTTGCGACCCGCGCACATGGGCTGACCCAAGTCAGTACGATCTGATCATGTGCGGGATCGATCACGGATTGCCACGACCGTAAACCTATGTAAGCCTGCCTACGACTAGCACATATACCACTTGCGATAATGGAACGCAATGATTCGGTGTCACTGCCTTTTGGCGTAACGGTCTTTAGCGGCAGGTGACTGGGCCACTTACAATCTATGATATCATCCATGTCGAGGCCTTCTGAAACAGCCAACTCCTCTCTTTGTGTCGTGTCGAGATCAGACGGCACCGAACGACACCGCCGTGGAGTCCCGTCTTTCCACCTCTTTCCAGCATATTTGGTCCCATCCAGCGACAACATGGCGGGCGTCACAACATGTGGCTCGTAAAGGACAGAAGCAGGACACACAAGCGATGGCCGATCCCCTGCGTGAAAGGAAAAGTGCGAGTGATGTCAAGAACCCACTGCCATGCCTCAAGGCCTCACCGCTCAGCCGAGTGGTGATGGGGAGCGCCAGTGACACGCAACACGTTCTGCGAACCAAAATAGGAGGGGATTGCCTTAAAACCAGCGCCCGACAGTCGCGCCCGGGGTCAAAACGAAGAGACGCCCGACTTCTGTAAACATTCACGCGTGCAGTGTCGAACAGTGGCTACCACGTGTGCTGGTGGCGATGGCAACGCCCGCAACGGATGGATTGTTTGCTGTGGTTCTTCGAAGTTAAGCACCGCACAGGGATATTGTGCGGTTCTGTATCACTGCCGGCGCTGTTGATTGGCGCTTTTCAATGGAGATGCAGAATCGGAAGCACGTCCCGTTCGAGCACTGCACTATTTTCGATTTGGAACCATCATGGTTCGGATAGCCTAGTCGGAAAAGGCATTGAGTGTTGCAGGTGTCCGACCGATGGTCCGGCGCAACCGGGCAAAAGAAGCGCAAAGCAGACCATGTCAATTATGCCGGGTCAGTGAAGCCAAGAACAGCTGTGGTGAACGCCCGGTGTTCCCGGCACTACTACAGTAGCACGGTCCGAGGAACCACTGAAACTTTGCTACAAAGTTTGAGGTGAGGCGCCATCATAGTTTGAACAAACCTTGTCCAGGAAACGAGCGGCCGCACGAGGCGTCGGGGCCAGAGATCAAACCTTACGACTTGACCGGGGCTAATGTCGAATGTAGAGCGCTAGGCACACGTTGAGGCGTCAAAGTGCTCCTCATGACGACTGAAAATTTCCGGAGCACGCCTCAGGTTGGCAAGCCTGGCGGCGATGCATGTCATCGTTTCCGACATCCCAAACAGTGAAACACGGATACGGGCATGTTGCACTCCGCAGCCGTGATGGAAAGCAAAAAAGAATGACCCCACCGGATTGCGCCTTCGTCGGATCTCGCAACCTATCACGCTTAATTAACCGCTTCATAGAATTTAGAAAGACAATGAGTCGGAGGATCACGTCACCGCCATCGGAGCTCTCCCGAAGTCGACATTCATGACGCACGGGATGGAGCGACTGGAAAGCCCGGCGACCAGAGTGGTAGGATGACGGGTCGATACGGAATGTCATCGGGATCTCTGTGATACTGTGGTACTGGGATGGGATCCAGGTTAATTTTGGCGAAGAGCAAACATACGGCGGTGCGGTCGCTCATTGGCTGCCGATCACGAGTGCACACGTGACGTGGCCATAGCCGGATTGGATCCGCCATTCCGACCAGGCTTCGGAGGAGCCAGACAAACCATGTTGCTCGCTCCTCGCCATCACCGCTGTACGCTGATGAACTTTCTTCATGAACCTCTCAGATTATTGACATCCTCGAAGTTATTTTTTACTATTTGGGGATACGAGTCTATTCTCCCAGTGCGAGGTACGGAGAAGTTGTGGATCCATACATGGCAGGTAAGAATTATTGTCGTGAGATCCTTTGGTGATGTCACGATGTCATCTGAATACACGTGAATCCAGCCAAGGATTGAATATTGACACTCTTTGGTGCTATTCGGTCCGGGTAAACGACCAGCCAACGTGATC
>JBBPMV010000137.1:0-29037 GCA_038090495.1 Heimioporus retisporus | reverse complement strand
GATTTATCCGCTTTTGAGCGGATCGTTCTGGACGCGCCCGGAACACCTTTCTCTTACTGGGAACGCCTCTCCTTCCTACCTCCTCTGTATCTCCTCCCTTCAGAACCTCTTTAGGGACGAACCCATCACACCCCTATCATGCTGCCAACATCCTTAGGCAACAAACTATCTTTACAACAGGTGATGAAATTCACCATGAGGCAAGTTCGCCAATGTCATCACAATCGCCTAAAGGACACGAGAACGGCCGTAATAATCGTAGACATTCTTAGTCACTTTGCTATACTCACACGTCACACTAGAGTTTCACCCTCGTTCATAATGTATCTAGGGGCAGATATTTTCACGGCCTTATCCGAACCCTCAAGGAAAAAGTACCGAAAGCAGGGCCAGACTGTCTATTACAATAGTAGTAGACCCCTTTGTCGGTTGCTACTTAATGACATTTCGATGTGCGCCGTGCCAAAAAAAAAAGTACCGAAAGCGAGCATACTGACATATGGGATTACTAAGGCACAATTAAGGCATATTCAAGTTTGCTCCAGTGAGTCCATCATGTCACAATCAATTCTGAGAAATGAAGTAGTACAAGAAGGAAAGTGAGCTCAGTTGTTCGCATACTTCAGTAAGATGAGATGGCTTCAACCATCCATGGACAAGCTGTAGACCCGTCAAAAAATAGTCGATCTCTTGGAACCTGCGTCAGTAGCCGAGTCCGGAGATACTTATCGTCCTGAGAGAGCTTTTATGATGGTGGTAATGGCAAGTTGTTGACGGTGAGCAGTGGCCACTGGTCAGCGCGTGCAGTGCCACCGCGTAGGAACATTGCTGATACATCGCGGCGAAGTACGTGGTTTATGGACCAGGGCCTGGGGGCGAAAACGAAGATGACGACCTGCTCATGCATGGGCGCGCAACGACCAAGACAGATTGACACATATATCCGGATGGTGCTCGGTGAGAGTTTGATACCAGAATCCCACGCAGTCGGGTTGGTGAGGGGATCATTGTAGCGTCGAGTCGACGGGGGGCATAGGGCAGGAGAAGATACTGAGATATCCCCAATGCTGCCAGATGATCCAAATCAGACGACATTCATATCGTTTCTCGTCACTGAGGAACCAAGGAGGGTCTGGGTTTGATCTCATCGTGACTCGGAACCCAGATGGCCGAGTCTACTTGTGGTCTGCACCGCAGCAGTGCCGAAACAAACACAGGAGTACCGGCCTACAGTCCCATGCATGACAGCCATTTTTGATTTGTGCTGTGAACATCTGAGGCAGCCTTAATCGCACGTCAAACAGCTCGGTATGATGGTCCATCTCGTTCAATACAGGCAGAAAGACGGGGTTGTGGGACGACTAGAATTTGATGCCAGCTAGCTGTTGCACGCTGATAAACGGGGGTTTATGGAAGCCCATCCTGGGACAAAGTTAAATTGAATGCCAGGGCATACAAAAGCATGTACTTGGGTCATGAGACTTGACATGCACTGAGAACGAGAGAGGACGAGGAGCGTGTATCGTACTCATATCAACGTCCCTCTCGGTCGGATTCTGCCTATGTCGAATCAAACAGGTGGGAGAGACGGGATGCGAAAGCAGCCCAAGACGGCCTACTGATGCATACCTTAGATATGAGCTGGGTGTGGTGTACACTTGCCAGAACGTGGTCGCGAAGAGTGAGAATGTGTGTGTCCTGAAGGGGAGGTCTGTGCAGCAAGGCCGGTGACACGATCACCTCCCACATGATGTCGAACGCCTCGCAAAAGGTGCACTGGGCTGTGACCACAGCCGCAAGTGGCGTCATGCGCGCGCTATTTGACATACCATAACGGTGGCGGTAGCGGCAGCGGTATGTGATCAGGCCAATTTTGGGAATTGCGAGAGCGCTTGTTTGAGACCTGCCGGGTCGATGTGAGCTGCATGAGCAGTTTGGCAGGTGAATGCTCGGGACTAAGTGGTGTGAGCCACGAGGACGCTGTGGTGAATTAAGAACGGCGGAGGGGACGTTAGACTTGAAGGAGGGGAACCTTGAAGGAGTGTGGTGGAGGTACGGAAGACTTGCTGAACATGTGCCACTCATCCGATTGTTGTTATGCGAAAGTGTTTCGGTATATATATTCTTGAGGGAGCCGGTTTTTTAGCTTCAGAAAGGCATTATACTCGACCTCGTTCGGTGTGTATTCAAGGGCGGACAGAGTTGTCGGGGATGTTTGATCACACAAACTAAATCAGTATCATCTAATATCTAGGCATTTTCATGCAATAACCTCCCGTGAGTGACGTGAGTCACTACATTGCCGTACTTTGGGCCGCAATAAAATGGAACCTGAATCTCAAAACCCCAAAACTGTATCAGACCGACGAAACACATCACGTCGGCAAGAAGGATCGAATAACTTTTTTTTTAGGAAACAAAGACGGTAGTACCATTTACGCAGTCACGGTACCTTGACAACCAAAACATAAGCACGAGATGGAGAATACAAAATCTCCTGGCCGATCGAAACAGCAGATCCGAGGGGCCAAATCGGATGAGTTTGTTCATCGAAGGTTTCATACATTAACTACGTCATTTCTGTTCCTGGGCAGTAATTATGTCATATAATCACACAGCTTGACCACCGCCTTATAGAAACATGTTGCGCCTTTAGACCCCTCGGTAGCAGATATTTGCAGTACGTAAATGGTTCAATGTAGGCCTAGGGCATGGGTAAGTAGGGTAGAGGTAGTAGCTATTATTGCTTATTAGAGAAACGCTTGAGCTGTCTAGTATTACTGCCATCACCCCGCACAGCTTGCACAGTTTCAATCTCCTCACTACCGCGGGTGCGCTTCCTGAGCCTGCATCCAGAGCCTTCCCCTTCTTCATGACAATCTCCAGGCTGCAAAGGCGTCTGCATATCAGGTAGAGTCCAATCTAAGACCCTGGAAGCAGCAGCGGTGGTGGTGGGAGGGGATTGGAGCTGTGGCTCACTAGACTCGAGCTTGAGCAAAGCATGGAAGGGTGTGAAGGTGGACTCTTTCATGTCACAGGGCCACTCGAAGGGGAGGTCGAAATTTAGCCATGCTGTGTGCAACGTGTCAAAAGGTGGAATGGAGGGTTGTGATGGTTTGTAGTATGTTTGTGCCTGGCTGTGGAAGGCCCAGTACGCCTCGCCGCTATGGAAGTAAATAATGAAGGAACCCTTGAAGTCTGTGCATCGCAGGACGAAAGACGCAGGCTAGTGCTCAATGAGTTATATCATCTGCGGGGCATCAACTTACAGTCCGAATCTAACTTACATTGGAAAATGAGTGCTCGCTGAAATCACTGATAAGGTTCTCGACAACGCAAATACTTTTATCTTTGCTCTTCAAGAGAAGAACAGCTAGGTTTTTCTAATCAGTGGTCCGAGACGACATAATTGACCACAAGGACTACATACGTGGATCACGCGGTTGAGAGCCTGATATAAGGAGGATGGAACCTGGTCGGGGGGGTTCACATGACATACCAGTCGTTCCCCATGCCACAGCCATCTTCACGCGCTTGGAAGCGAATAAAATCGAAGCACTACTGTTATGTCAGGAGACACGAGAACAGGAGAATACAGCGACCATACGCACTTCTCTAGGAAGGTGGACATTTGGCGGATGAGGGCGAAGCTGGAACAGTTCGCTCTATATAGGTGGAAATGAGTTGGCAGTCCTTGAGCCACCAGAACGAGCCACTGTAACAGGAAAACAAATCAGACAAAGGACAGGAATTATTTACAATATACCCAATATATGGATATATCTGTGGTTTGAGAGCAGATGCATCTGGTCATTGCATAAGGTTCTTGGATACATCTTTCCATTCTTGACTACATACTCACGTGTTCCGTGCCTAGGTAGTTCCCGCGGATGCCAGTGGACACCCTGCCTCATGCTGAGAACGTGCATTGCATGAATGGAAATGACCTACGTATATGGAGTGACCGCAGAACGAACATACCTGGCCTCCAAGCCTGCTGCGGCGTTGGCCTCGGATCCACTGTTACAGAGAGAGAGAAAACTTGAAACACACTGCTACTATAGGCGGATGGGACGCGACACCCTTCCATCGGGGTATTCAGCCCTACCCCTCTGCGCGCGCTGGTGCGGATAGATGACGTGTGCGGCGTTTGATTGTCTGATTGATGGCTAGTGTGGGATGAGAATAGAGATCGAGGGTGCATGAACAAAGGAATTTTCCGTCATACCAAGTCATCTGGACAGGTTCGTGGAGAACATGAGGACCATAATATTGAATTTTCTTGGGTAGTATATTCCGTACTGAGTCCAAGAACGTATTTTGCCAGTGACTATGCAGCGACGGAACCTTATAAACAATAAATTGTATTTGACCAGGTAACTAGAGACGCCTTTGAAAGAAGGTTATCAACTCGTGTTGGTTAGATTAATCGCACCATTTTACTTACAACGTCGCGGGTGACGGGCGCAGACACCCATATACACGGTGGTACTTTGCTCTCGGACCCGTTCGTACAAGGCTTTTATATGTAATTAAGCCCTCCCAGGCGTGGTAAATGGGTCGCCATATGTGCTGGATCTGCTGATGTGGCGAACACGAAGATTCGGGGTATCTGAAGGGGATGTACATGTGTCACACGAACAAAGGACTCGGAGATGTCATAACACCGCTACCGATCATAGTACCTGTACTACCCTGCTATGGATTCGGTAGCAGAACACATGGGGTGCTGTATTGTATATGATTGTATATGTAACTGTACATGTAAACTCCACAGCGACAGGCAGTAATCAAGCGATGTCAGACTGTCAGTACTAGTATTGTGCCCCCACGAGATCAGTTAGTACATACTGGGGATACTACTATGTATCATCGATTCATCATCAGGACTCGGGATGCATTACCATAGATCTATGTCACACTGTACAATAGAAATCCGCCGCTAGTAAGGTACATCGCATCCTCACGTTCAGCTCAATCGGCCTCCAGCCGGTTACATCGTTTTGTTAATGCCAATCGTGTAGAACATTTGTACAGGGCTACCATACGTGTAGACGAACTAATTGCTCAATCCAAAGAGTAAGTTTCCCAACAATCATCAGCAGGATCACGGACAGCGATGTTTGCTGGTTTCCTGAGAGTGTTCGAGAGCCCGTCGATTAGACGACCAAGGAATGCTTCCGGCTTGGGTTTGTGCCACACGGTGGTGTCACAGGTAGGACAGGTCCAATTAACGTACCCAAGGTAATGGGCGTCACAAAACTTTTGGATCATCTCAGACATATAAGGGGGCTCCTTTAAATGCGCGAGTTCTCCGAGGTCGAGATCCTTGAGCCGCTCATACACCTTACTTTCGAACCACTTCCTCAAACATGTAAGGCACACTCTGTGCGAGCATTCCTTTATGCTTGGGATACTCATAATTAATAGTCTGAATGGAATTCGGGATAAAATGAGACTTACATCAACGGTTCCTGATTAACGCGATTGCATTTGGGGCAACGAAGCGCATGATCGCGTACATCTGCAACCTAAGGGTAGATTAATATCAGCGAAGCAAAGTGCAGGGTGCCCACCACATACCGCTTGGAATCTTGCTCTCCATGCTATCAGATCGGCAGCCAAATGCTCGTTCTCCTTTTTCATCTCAAGAATGCGCACCTCAGCGCTAAGTAATTCCTTCGATGTTTGAGATCGATTATTCACAATCAAACAAAAGTACTTTTTGAAACAACTTACTTTGCGATGTTGCAGGGTTTCTATTTCGGAAACGAGGAGAGAGTGATGGTGAGCACCAGAGTCATCAGCCGCTTCAGTAGGGGATTCATGAGACTGGGGATGGGGCTGTGGACTTCCCAGAACCTGGTCACGGGAACTCTGAGAATCGCTGCTCGCATTGTGTTGGACCGGCCCTATCTGGTTGGCCAAGTCCCCAGAGTATCGAGTAGATCGCCGGGTTCTGGGACCACTGGCAGGTGACCAGCCCCGAGATGATCCAAGGGAACCAAGACACAACCTGGCGGTGCAGGGAGCGCGAATGGGTGAAGGGTTGTTACTGGCAGGAGATGAGGGATCCTCAGACTGGATACATTGGGCAGGCATATTGGTGTACTCGTACCTCTGAGGTTGGAGCGCAGGCTTTATAGCCACTCGCGAACAAAGGGCCACGACAGATCTCGCCTCGTGGTTGTACATGTATTCGAGTGGAGTTGCCGCAGCGGCATATTGTAGTATCATAGTAACATTTATGTTTCATCACAAAATTTGCCAAACTTGAACTCAAATGGAGGAAACGCATGCTCGGCCATAGTAGGGGGCACGCTGACTCCTGGAGATGCAACTGTAGCTTAGGAGCTCGAAGGTACGAACATGATCCAGCACTGCATTCCATTACATATATAATTGATCTAACATGAGGTCTGCAGTATCTGACCTCAAATTGTTTGCCGATCGTGTCGGCGCCATAGAACCATTAAAGAAGCTGGTACTGGTATTGCATAAGGCTAAGAGTCTCGAGACTAGTGGTTTATAGCGGTTTACAGCAGCTCATTGAGTAAGGAGGAAGTGACACTAGGTGGCACGACTGGAAGCGATGAAAATTGGCATAGGAGAGGCGAAGGTGGTGGTTCCAGGTTCCTCTCTGGTCCGGTGGACTTGGCGAGCATGTCAGTGGAAAAATCTGGCGATATCAGTGGCGGCCACTGCAGCTGTGGGGAGTAGCATTGGGCGGTACCACCAGCTTCTCGTTCTGGAACTGGCATGGGAAGCCACAAGAAATGAGATGATGTCAAGGAAGGGATAGTCCCAGATAACGGGACTACATTAAAGTTAGGATGTTCGGGAAGATGAGACATCAGAGCTGTGCTTGCAGCGAGGGAGCTAACGGGCACGGATAAATCGGATCTGGCCATGTCTGGAAATCGGGAAAGAATTAGTAAGCGGAGTAGTATGGGCTTGAAGCCGCTGGTCTTACTAGATATATTTGGCCTAACTATGTCTGGAAATTGAGGAAGAAAGGGTGGGGGAAGTGGTGTGAGTGATTCTGGAACCCGAGTTAAATGTGGCTCTACAGCCATGCACGGAGGTGTGAGGGGCCTGAGGGCTGGAAGCCTGTCCATGGAGAGCATAGATCCGTGGACTCTCATAGGTGGAGGAAACTCGAATGGTATGTCGAAAGAAAGCCATAACCTGCGTAATGCATCCTCCTCCAGCTTGTAGAGCTGTTTAGATGTCCAAAGTGTCTTCACTTGACAACGAAAGGCCCAGTAGGCCTCACCGGTAGGGAAGTAAACGATAAAGGAGCCATTCATGCCCCGTATTGTGAATCGAGGCTTGGGGTAATTGATTATCACTTTCCATTTACAGCAGGAATCAGAAGAGAACGCTTACAATGGGATCGAAATCAAAGAACTGTTGACAATGAAGTTCTTCTGTATGAAGTGTTCTTATAATGCAAATGGTTGCATCATCACTCTTCAATAAGAGTAAGGCTAGATACCCGGTGATAGATTTACCCAAGTACAAAGCTTAAATGAAGAACTACGCACATGAACGTGGCTGGTTGCCAGCAACAAGCAGAATGGAACCTGGCCGAGGAGGGTTGTATGCCAGTGGAACACCAGTCGTCCCCCATGCCAGAGCGATGTTAACATGACGAGAGGCAAAAATAACAGTGGTACTAGCATATGTGTCAGTAGGAACGGGACTCGTCATGACTTCAACAGAGCATACTTTTGGAAGATGTTTGCACTCATTTGAAGATTGGTGGGAGATTGTTAGATGAGGGCGGACCCAAAGTTTGGAACATATGAGTGGGCCACCAAAGACCGAGTCCTCTCACCTTTGTTCTAGAGGTACGGCTTAGTACGACGTAACCCGATCTACTTCCTCAGTAGAAATTATCTCAGATCGTGACAGGTGGTATATACCTTTTTGGAGATACATCTCAAAGCGGGCTTAATTAATATCGGGAATATCACTACCAAACTACTGATCGTCCATGCGGTGATTGAATCTATACAATGGTTCATTGGATCAGAATTCTATCACGTTCATAGTTTACATAGACTTAGATTTTGGACGAGGCATCACGTCCGTCAAATCACCAAAGTGGTTTTTAATTAATCGGACAGTTAAAGTGGACGAGAACGTTCCCGAAGCATGTCTGCCAGGATTGTAATTACATAAATATACCAATAAACGAACAACCCCGCTGAGCGGCTGAGCCTGAACATTCGCACCTTGTTTCATGGTTATTACTACCTCATGTACCAACATGATCATTGACGTGACACAGCCCACACGTATTGTGACATAGACATAAGCGAAGAGAGTGATGTCGATGTGCCTTTCACCCCAGTAGCATGCTTGAACGCCTATTTACAGTCGATGCACGCCTTCAGAAAGATGGTCCTACGTATCTCGCTCTGCCGGAAAGCATGAGAGCTCCGCATGGCCACCCTGGAATCACAAAGCGCAGAACATTTTCGGCAAATAACGAACGGTGTCTACCTGGGTGATGCAATCCAATTACATGTATATTCCTGGTTTTTGACTGACAGACGTACTGCTGGCACATAGCATTAACTCGACACTGGATCAGATCGTATCAGACATAGATCCTGGTGTGGGGTATACATCAGTATCTGCAGTACTGTGATCTTCTATTTGCCCTACCTTTGTTGAATATATGCACTCACGCTTTTGTCGCAGGCAGCCCGTAGCGTCGTCACAACCTCTCGTACACAGTAGTATTGCTAGCCGCGGAGAGAGTTTACCACGCCAGAGATCGATAAAGTTCAGAAAGGGAGGTGGACTTGCCTTTCGTTACTTCGAGGGAAGATCAGAGGCACGCATTGAGTGCCCTTCAGAAGGGGGTTCCGAAGAAGGAGACATCTATATTCACTGGGTCGACTCTGAGAGGTGATGTCAACTATGGGTCTGGCAAGGTGGCACATGGAAGCGAGTTGGGGCTGGACACCCGGTGGTTAAACCACCTGAAACAGAACCGAGGTTCCTCGTAGTATCCGAAGGGGGGCAACCTTCATTGGTGCAGAAGATAACCTGGGATAAAGGATACAAGAGAAGAGAATCACCAGTCATACCGCCTAACTAATCCAGTAGAATTTTGTGCTGATCGATCCATTGTTTATCGAAAGCGAGCACGTTAGCGTAAGCGACAATTAAGGTATATTCAGGTTTGCTCCAGCATGCTCAGATTTTACGTGTGTCGCAGTGATTAATTCTAGGATATAGAGAAGTCTATGTACAACCAGGAAAGTGAACAGGTTGTTTGCGTGCGGTCGTCATCAATATCCAATCCAAAAAAAAAGAAAGCCTCAGACGGAAAGCTGACGGCGAAAGGACTTTAGCGGGGAGAGGCGCATACCCGCCGAGCGCGTGGATGGCCATGAAGAAAATACTGATACTAGTCGGCCCAGCCTCGTTGAAGGGCGCATCAGCAATTGACAACGGCCTTATCTGATCGTCATGGGGGTAATGGTGGTGGGATTTGTGTGCCACGGGGGCTACTGTGGAGCAGTGTCTGGGAGGTCTGCACAGTGTGCTCGCTTTCCCCCTTGATTATGGCAGAGAATGCCTTGAAGTGTGGCGTGCCAGACTCGCGTATCCCCCCACCTGCTGGATACGGGCGAGTGCGATGGGCACCTCCTTGTTGCAGCTCGAGACCCCGTCCGTGAGGACGTGGACGTCATACCCGCTCTCTACCAGATCGAGCATGGTCTGCAGCACGCACATGTGCAACTGCATTGCGATCGACATCAGTGAGACCCGAGTATGCTAGGGAACGGCAGACCTCGATGCCAAATAACACGACGGACGTAACATATGGCCACTCGTGTAGGAGCGTCTTTACCTCAGGGACCATCATCGACAAGAGGGACTTTTTGATCGTCCTGATGCGCAGCCCCAAGCGCTGGCAGGTCAATTCCGGGCGTCGTCATCCCAAGCGCTGTCAACAGCAGCAATCTAAGCTGGACGAAGCGGCGCACGAGGACAGGGACGAGTTACCTTTCAGGTTCTGCTCCATCACAATCACAGGTATCCCGAGCACCTGGCAGCGCACATGAGCGCCATGACGCAGTGCCAAGCAAGGACGCAAACCCTTGTGAGCCTGAGTATCTTGTTGCATGTCACATAATACGAACTCATCGAAGCCGTAGATCGCTGTCCTGAACTGCGTCCGCACGTTGTACACGAGCTGTGAGCTTGGGTACCTTCATAATAGTAATATCGCAAGCGGACCTTCGTCTTCCTTGTCTTCGTCGTGGGTCAGTGATGCCCTTGCTTTCCTCGTGGTAGTAGTCGTGCTCCTCGATGTTGTGGAGTGCAGGCTTTTGTGCATCCTTGCCTTGCTCGTGACATCCTGTGTTGTTGGTGTGGGCTTTTGCGCACCTTCCTCGCAGTGGAGGTGGACAAGTAGCTATGCATCCTACTAGTACTTTTTTGTCACCGTAGCCTGGTGGTGTACTGTGGTCAGTGAGCTGTCCCAGCACCCTCTCGTTGTGTCATTCCAGTGGTGGTGATGGCGATTGTAGTAGGCTACAATAGCATGTGTGAACTTGGTAAAATTGTCGTACCGTCACGTGACACTTAATCAGGTCACATGCATCCGGTACCTTGACACTGTTTTCTTTAAGCTTCAACACTCACTAGCAAGGACGACGGCGCCGCTACACATTAATGCACACAATAATTCACTGCCTACCCATAGCATGACAATGCAGAGGCTTAAATGGTATGTTTGACTCATCTATTTTCTTACTGGACATGAGCTGATAGTACCAGTTCTCCATGTACGGGAAATCTGGGTACTTCTGTCGTCGATAATCAACGCTGCAATGGCCAAGGATTGCCGCCGTGTTGCACCAGCAGGGCGCACCATCAAAATGACATATGGAGGTGTGTAGGGTATGTGTTGAAGGGGGCTGACTCCATTGTAGTAGTCGGTGGGCACGTGGTGGATGTATACGCTGAGGTAGGGTTCTGCATGGGTTTGGTCACCCGTGACGGGTTGCGGGTATGGGTGTTGATGGGTATGGGTGCAGGTTCCCATGGCCGAGACCTGTGATCCACAGGTAGCGCGGGTCAGTAGCGAAGGGGTTTACCAGTCCACCTCAATGACGACGACGCAGCGGGCGGACGGTGACCCAGTGGTGTGCCACCACCACCACGCGACGACGACGACACAGGCGGGGACGCGCAACGGCGCACCCACCACCTCGACGACGATGATGTGGCGTGCAGTACAGCAACCCAACCTCATCCCGTGACTCACCACGCGATGGGCGACCAGGCGAGGACGCATGACAGCGCACGTACCACAACGACGATGATGCGGCGGGCCGCCACCACCACACGACACCAAAGACGCTGGCGAGGACGCGCAACAACACGCCAGCCACCTCGACAGTGAATATGTGGCAGGCGGACGGCGACCCAACGGTGCGTACCACAACGACGATGATGCGGCAGGCTGCCACCACCACACGACACCAAAAACGCTGGTGAGGATGCGCAACAACGCGCCAGCCACCTCGATGACAAATATGTGGCGGGCGGACGGCGACCCAACGGTGCGCCACCACGCGATGACGACGACGCAAGTGAGGATGTGCAACAGCGCACCCCACCAACTCAACGACAGCAACGTGGCGGGCGGTATGGCGACTCAACAGGAGGCCCCCATCACCACGTGGCGACGACGACGCGGGCAAGAACATGCAACAGCGTGTCCACCACCTCAACAACGACGACATGGCAGGCGGTACGACGACCCAACGGCGCGTCACCACTGCCACCACCACACGATGACGACGGCGTAGCAGGTGGATGGCGACCCAGCGACGGCAACATGGCGTGCCGTGGCCACCACACGATGGTGATGATGTGGGCGAGGATGCGCAATAGCGTGTCTACCACCTCAACAACGACGACATGGTGGGTGGATGGCGACCAACGGCTTGCTGCTACCACACGACGCCGTGGGCGGACGGCGACCCAGCGATGATGTGGGCGAGGACAGCAGGAGTGCCGCGATGGCATTGCAGCTACTGGCTGACCGCACCATGACCACGATGAGGAGGGTGGGGGATTGACGGCTTAGTACATAGAGACCCGACTCGTAACGGGTACACCCATGTACCCATACCCGGCACCTGCAGGATATAGAACCTGCGGGTTGGGCGGATATGAGTTGTATGTATCCTTGTACTTGAACACCAAATGTAATACATGATTATAGTGCTCAGAGTCATTGGATTCAACTTGAACATGCCTTAGAGTCACTTTTCCAATCGTGACCTAGATCCAATTGAGCAAAACGACCTTAGTTACCGTCACTTTGCCTAATTCGATACTTAGGTCGCTTTGTTCTTGGCGACTAAGCGCGCCAAGTCCGGCTAAGGCCGTTGACAATTTGCTGATCGGACTGCCTGGCCCGCCTTCCGTCTGACACGTGTAACAGTGACGCAGAAGCTTAGCCTACATACGCCCGCATGAAAGGCACCACCGGAGGTGAAGATTTGCCACATTTGGCAAGCATTGAGGTTTGATATCTACTGAGGGGATACTAGCTATAGATCTCGAGAAGCGTCCAAAGGGAGGTATGTTACTATGTGCTAGTGCCGGTGACATAATTGAACGGTGAATTAAGAGTCATCCACAGCTTGGGACTACTTGAGCCACTCCTCAGTTAAAATTTTAGGATGTCGGGCTCTAAGGGCTCCAAGCGGCCTTCTCCCCTCAAATTTAGCGAGGATAATGCTCTAAACTCATCGCACTTCACGGCTGAGCAACCCCATGATCAACGGCACCTCAGGCACCAGATCTCGGTACTTTTAGTCCCCTTTAAGGTCGGGTTCCTTGTCGAGACGAAACCGGCCAAACAGGGCTTCCATCCGCCCCGGCAATACCCGATATATTCCATCTCCGTCACATTCGTCCTGAATACGCCCAGGAACCCTCAGCGGATCGTCTTGGGAGCACTGGCGATTCCTCCTCGCAGTTACCATGCAGTCACCGTGAGGGTCAGTGATGGTATTCCGGCACTTCGTCTTGTTCTCATCCCCACCTCTTTCTAGATACCTCAATGGCTCCCAGACCAGGTACACGCGCGGCATTGCCCAGCACCACACAAGGACTTGGACAACATTATAGCTCCCCTTGGAAACGTCGCAATGTCAAGAAAAGCCAGACTTTGGTCAACGTTCTGGGACGCAGTCTCAGGCGTGAGCGTCTGCTAGCCCGTATCGAAGAACTACGGAATCCTAAGTCCAGCGCCTCCGATCACCCTGGTCTTGGCTCACTCTCGTCAGAAATAGCAGGTCCCAATACATCATCCCATGCTGACGCACCCCCAATGGATGACGGTGGT
The DNA here is from genome assembly GCA_038090495.1 of Heimioporus retisporus. NCBI lineage: Eukaryota > Fungi > Basidiomycota > Agaricomycetes > Boletales > Boletaceae > Heimioporus > Heimioporus retisporus. Next base: position 15,644 of record JBBPMV010000137.1, on the reverse strand, counting down.
ATGCAAGTGGATTTCGATACCATCGGCGATGGCTTCATGGACCTGCCTGACAGCCACCAAGATCCCGCATTGCAAATGCGCAAGACGTATGTGTCTAGTGTACCTCGACGGTTCGAAAACTGGAAAAAGACTATACCGACGTTGGTCAACCCGTTCATGCGATACATTTCGCAAACGCATGGCCGGCCAACTCCTGCTCCGAGCCATACGCTTCATGTCTGCATGCAAGCATGTACGACGAAGCAAACCGAGCTTACATGTCTATTTTTCGATCGTACGTCTCTTTCTTCTTCCTGTACAATGTTCGCTAATGTGATCAAGACTTTCATACTATAGCGGTCCATACGTGTCCATGTGCTACTCTCACCCAAGTTTTAGTATGGCACGGACTTTTTCCAACAGCCCCCTCGCAGCCACGCTTCGCCGTCTCCGTAGAGCTCTTGTCATTCTATCGCGCGCTATTTGAACGGTCCTGTGACGCCATCAACGCGTTGGCCACAGCACTCAATTCCCACTACATTCGCCGAGGATTTCGACTGATGGGAAATAAGGTAATGACTTTCAGCTCTCCAGAACATATACATACATAATTAAACCGTTACAGGGTAAGACCGTGCAAGAACCTTTTCGGTGGGGTTTAGGTCAAGCAGTCCAGTGGTTCGACATGCTGCAAGTGGAAATAGAGCGCCGTCTTGCGGACGCTGTAACTAATGCTCGCGCGAAGTTCCCTGAGGCGCAACTACTCGATGTACCATCCAGTGGCAACAATTCTCCCCGTAATCCGATGCAATCCGCAAGTCCATCGGGATCTGTTCTCGGCGACGATTCAGTCCGCAATCCAATGCAATCCTCAAGTCCATCGGGATCTGTTCTCAGTGACAATTTGGCCCGCAATCCAATGCAATCCGCAAGTCCATTGGTATCTGTTCCCCCATCCACCTGCTCTGATGATCTCAAGCGTTGTCCTGCATGTTTTGGGGGTAATACGTATGGCCGACCGCTCTCCGAAGGTGGTGATATCCATGTTGCCACTGATGGCAATTTCCACCATCGTCACAGGAGAACCGCAGGTGACTGCCCCATATTCTATGAGCCGATAAATTTCATCTCCAAATCTCAGGTTGATGCTGTGGGGCGACGCATAACCCATGCACGCAAACACCCTCCTCGTTCGTGCCACACACAGGTCCCTGAAGAAGCCGTCGACCAATGCGAAAACTCATATGAGGCTGCTGATGGCAAAAAGCAGAAAACTGCCATGGATAGCTTTGATGACACGGGGTTGATGGCCTTAATATGTCGTCACGACATACCCCTCTTCTTTGCCAACATTGATACACCCGGAGAGCAGCAAAAGTATAGTGTCGCACTCATAGAACACTTATTTTCGCTCCTCCCGACTAGAGCAACGGTGACAGTATTGTACGACATCGGATGTGTCACGCACTGATCGCTGCAACAGGTAAGTTTTTTCGAAGTTCCAAATCCTCACATCAATGATTCCCCTATCCAGTATGACATCCTGCCATCCGATGTTACATCAAGGCTACGTTTTGCAACTACCGCCATGCACACATATGGGCACGAGTGGGCATGCCAATTGGTGTACAACCCTCGGCTTGCAGTCGGACTCGGTCTGTCAGATGGCGAGGGTACCGAACGTCTGTGGTCTCGCCTTATAAAACTCATTGGCATAGAACGGGCATCATCGGTGAGTTGGAGTTGTATCACAATGACACGAGGGAACTGAACTAGCTACAGCGCCAGTGTCGCATATGGTTACTTGATCGTCAAGCCTCTGCCATTGGGTCTGATCTATGGAAGGAACTCGGTAGCTGGCTGAAACGCCGCATAACGAAGGGGATACAGGAACAAGGACAAGCCGCTCAGGAAGTGCTTGATAACTGTGGTGTGCCGATCGCGAAGTTGCAAGCACAGTGGGACCTACAGCGCCACGCCCAACTCTCAATTCAAGCGCGTGAGTTTCTTCATTTCCATCACAACCAAAAATGCTTATGAAAAGTAGACGCGCCTGCCAAGCTGAAAAGAGAGCTGGACAGTGTCCTAGTTCTCCAAGCCGATCTCGATGCGTCTGAACGTGCGCTACAAACTGCACGTGCCGCGATCGAAAAAGGAGCCCTTGCAACCAAGGCCTTACCTGTTCTGGACAGTATGGAGCGCAGCCACACCCACCTGCTTGATAAGATTGAAAATTTGTATGCTTCGTTGAACGTTACTGAACGTTTCCCACAGTTGGAAGGCGTATCGCTCGAATTTGTGCGAACGTTGTTGATCGCGCGAGATCTCAAAATTAATATCCGAAAAAGGGCAATCGCAAGCTTCTTTGAATGGGATAAGCTTGACCGTGCCGTTGGTGGCAAAGACCAGACATTAGGTTAGCATTCTTCAATTGATCCTCGTCTCGTCTGACTCCACGATAGGTACGAAGCTACACCAGCAGACGCGTAAAGCGATAGCCAAGCGTCAGCCTGCCTTGATGTCAGCAATCAGAAAGTACAACCGTTACTGTGAACAACTCGCTGAAGCATACGACCCGACATATGCAATCCCACTTCCCCCACCACTCCCCACTAAACTAGCGGAATTAAGAGCGGACCAAACTCTCCTACAAGATGTTTGGATATCCCCTGCAGCGGCTGGCGAAATCCCCCCATGGTTAGAAGATACTGACGTGCACGAAGGCATCCGTGCGATGCTGAAGCGAGACCGTTGTCGTGAAGAACAAAGGCAGCTCGGCATGGAAGCCGACAACATGTGTCAGTGGTTCGGACGGGAGCTCTTTGCAGTCGAAGCAGCTATATTGCACCCTGGGAGTAAGCGCCTCCCAAAAAGTCAATATTCATTCCATTGACGTCTGATCCAGATTCATTATTACATACCCTACTGCAGCAACGCCACGAAGACCTTTGCGAACTGCAGGAACAATGGCCCACTCCACTGGCAAGCGCGCTGCGGTACAATACTCAAGCCAAGGAAGCCGTGCGACTCGCCTGCGCGTTTGCGGGGGTTTCCCCCGACACCATCGCTCTTCATTGGCTTCCACCCATCACTGCAACCCTTACGACCGCGGAAAATGCAGAGGACGACGGTCAAGTCGAGGATGCAATCGAACCTGTGGATATCGTATTACCACCCCCTGAGCACGTACAACTCGATGATGTACTGGACAGCGGAGGTTATCAAGAAGAAGGAGATGCTCAGAGTATATCTGACCACGAACTAACTATCATTCTGTCGTGGCATCCACCTCAGGTCTGCGACTGTTTTATCACTCCCACTACATTTATGACCTGGTTTCTTCCCAGGAACTTTCCATCGATGTTGTTGACATAACCAGCAATCCACCCGCGGACAGCAGAGCAAGCATAGTCCGAGAGCGTCCGTTGATAGATGGATTTGGTACAATCGTTTTCGAAACGCGCGACATTGACATTCTCACGACTAACGGAGCACGCCTCAATGACACGTGCATAAACGGTTGCGCTGCACTTCTCTATTCGAAGCACCTCTCTATCCGTTCCACGGACATCGCTGTTTTCAACACCCATGATCTATCCCAAATTAGGTATAATGCAGATGACAACACGATCTGGCGGAACACACACCGCATGAGGTACTGGGAACGGGACATATGGGTGCTTCCTATTCATCGCCCATCAGCGTGGGGTCACTGGGTATTGTGTACTATCTACGTACCATCTCGTCGTCTGCTTCTGTTCGACAGCCTTGCAGAGCCACGACCCTGGAAAAAAGACCTTCAGGTTTGTGTTGAAATCAATCAGTCTTCATGTTTACTACTTTTACATTGTAGGATATTACACGACTCATCTCACGGTTATCCGGGCTTGCCTCACAAAAGTATGGAACCCCGCGGATTGATAATGGCAAATGGGCTGCGGTGCCAACTTCCGTGAGTTCCAGTTGCGCCACCTAGGTACCCGCCTGACAAATAATAGGTAATACCTGTCCAAAGGAATGACGTCAACTGTGGGCTATGGGTACTAGCCCAGCTCATGGCAGTATTGAGAGGTCAAGAGATGACGGGACTGACGGAAGGCGACATGAAGACATTCCGAAAATACTTGTATCATCTTGTTCTTAATGTCCTGGCAGGATCACAGTAGAGAAGTGTTGATTCTTGGAAAGCAATGAGAAGTAGCTGTTCGGAGCACGCTATCAACAGGGGCTACGAGTCTACAAATGGCACGGACTGGAGTGCATACCCCTATCAACAGTCCACAGACGGTGAATCGCGTACCGTATAGAAGGTGGAAAGAGCACGCAGAAGATTGAGAAGTTCCACCAATCGCACCTCAACGGATAAAAACCCCAATATGATCTGGAGGGACGAGTCCGGACACAAACCATTGAACACCAAATGAGCAACCTCGACTCGCATCCCAACACCGTGTGGCTGGTCATAGGTGGCAATGCACCAGGGACTTTCAAGTTGAAGTACGCCCTCGCTATCAATCCCAACTAGTGTTTCATGACTGATGGGTTTGCCTACTGTTGTAGACAAATTATACCGTGCGGTCGTGGAATGCCACCCCTCCTGATCGCAATTGAATGCCTGTCAGAAGACGAAGCAAAATCAGTACAACAAGTACTGCAACCTGTAGTGCAGTCCCTGAAGCCTAAGCCCACGTCTAAGCAAGTGCTCGATGCATTCGAGCGTGAACCTGGCATCAAGAATCTATTTCGGCCCGGGGAACATGAGTTCTATGCAGTTGTCGTTGGTGCGCCCTGCGGGATTCTTCGAAGCAAGTGGGTTATCCCTCGTATCTTATTTTTGCACTCGATTTCATTATCACTTGTCGTGTAGAGAAGGTGTACAAAATTCAAAGGGCTCGTTCACTCATCACCGCTGGATTTCCTGCAGGGACTTCTGGCAGGCGCTTGCATACATGATCGTGAAAGGGATCGATGAACTCATGCCGTTGCCTCTCGCTCTGCCGAGTTCACCACCGACGATGCACAGTGATTGTAAGGCAATCAAATACATCTCTCACTTTATCTGCTTACCTGCGAACCAGCATGCGACTTCAACAACAATACACTGCCCTCCACCCAGATCACCCAACACAATACGCCGCCGCCCCAGAGCATTCGACGTGTCCTGCAGAGACCCACTTCCTCCGTATCTGACACTAGCAGTCCTGTATGGACACTACGGGGAGGTACGTCAACCAGGCGGTTACTGATATGAAACACACGCTGATTGCATGGTCTTGCAGAATCACCGTTTGTGGTGCATGATCTACAGGAAGCATTAGTCGTGGAGCCACACGTTCCCATCGTGTTTACTCATCGCCGCACATTGCAGGGAATTTTCGAAAGCTGTCACCACGCCATGCCAATGCATACAAGCATGGAGCAATGCACACTCGCGCTCGGGACCTCCGCCAGTCGCTATCTCGTGGCTCATGGATATACAAGGGAAGCTATCAACACTGTCATGGAAATACGACAGGAGGTATCTACAGGCGCAGAATTTGCTATGCGGCTTGCGGGTGAGGGTATGGCAATGACCGAAGCCAGTTACCTGTGGGGCCTTGTAGCACAGTCCACTTAGCCGCTAAGTTAGGATATATTGGCATTTCTTGATTTCTTGCTAGTTCCACACGAGGGCGTCGACCCAATATATCTGCGATGGCATCTTCGAACATGTTTTTTTCTGCGTCCGCTTCTATTTCCCGAGGAGAATTTGATCACTTATAATTGCGCACACAGGTGAACACAATACCTGAGCTCCTGATGCCTCTGCCATCCTCACCGACGCCCTCAGAGTCAGAGTCAGAGTCGGCATCCCCACGTTCACTGGCAATGACCGACCTATCCGAGCTAGGTATGACAGTCATGTATTCTAACCTCCTACTATTTACGGTGGACTAACGACGCCCTCATGATGGGGATATCAGGTGCTCTCAACCGTCTATTTACGCTGTTAGGAGCATGCATAGAAGTTACAGAGGACCTCACAGCGCTGGCATTCCTCACGCCAGGATGAATCCCTCGGTCTGACCAAGCCGATTCGCCCGATCCCGCCCAACGGCCTCCGGGATTCACCATTCTTGCCCCGTTCCTTCCTTCAGACGTCCACATACCTGTCACGTCCAACATCCCTAGGCACCCTGCACCATATGGGTATGGGCAGAGCGCATACAACACCTTTGTCTTTGATGTTCCACCGCCTGACGCGAATGGGAGGATCTACTTGGTGACACGCGGACGTCGAGTGGGCATTTTTCGTACACGGTGAGGTACTCTCTCATAGGTTCATGTATTTCAGCTTGATGGCATGTTTCATAGGCGCATTGCTCTCCAACAGGTTATCGGTCTACCTAATGCTGTGCTATATCGTCTACATGACATGGAAGAAGCATATCATTGCATGATAATCGCTGTAGACATGAACAAAGTAGAGTGGTTATAGCAGACGTACTAGAGCTCGTACCAAAATTATGCCCTGTACGGGCAAGATTATCTACTCTTATATATACGTAGAAAAGGCACCAGGGAAATGGGCTCTCTGAACGTCCGAGTGTTCGAGTAACTACGGTGTGGATCGAACATAATAATACTGTGCGACAGTGCTGCCGGTCCGCTCTGCATGGCGGTGTCCCATCATTTCTCTCACGTCTCAGATCTCGGGACTGGTTAGTGAAGAATCCGCCAAACACCGCCAGACTCTTCCTGCGCACCGCCAGACTCCTCTCGTACATTGCCGGACTTCTCAGTACACACAGGACACTGCCAGACTCATCCGCACACCGCTGGACTCCATGGTACGGTGCGCCAGGCGCTGCCAGACTTGTCCCCACACACCACCGGACTCCATGGTACAGGTGCACCGGATGCTGCTAAATTCATCCCGCACACCGCGGGACTCCATGGTACAGCACCAGACTCTATTCGTACACTGCCGGACTCCGTGTTACAGTGCGCCAGACGATGCCACACTTTGCTCGCACCTGCCGGACTTCTCAGTACGGCATGCCGGATGCTGCTAGACTTGTCCCACACACCACCAGACCGCACGGTACAGTGCGCCGGACACCGTCAGATTCTTCTCGCTAGGCAACTGGACGGGTACGGCATATATCGACCACCTCCATCGCCCACCGCTCGTCTCGCCGCCTCCCCTTATCACCACCACTGCCGCCTCGCCCACCTCTGTCCCCTTGTCCCACACAACGACGACAACAACGGGGTCGGCACGTTGTCCAATGTCAACTCACAAGCCCGCTCCACAGATGCTACTCTGGAAGAAGCCCGTATGGTACGTGATTAGTAATTTCACGCGGATGAAGTTTGACAGAAGTGTATCCTATTCATCGAAGATCACAGTGCATCATTCTAGCAACTCCTACAGCTGCCCTAGTTATGTTCCATTAAATAAACATCAACCACACGAGGTATTTCGCTACTGTTTCCTCTCCCTAGCTCCTTCTAACAACTCATTCTTCATTATGCCGCGCACCCCTCAACCCGAGGGTGGACAACAGCCTTCGCCGGTTCTCAGAATAGACATTCCATCCACTGTGACGTTTCAAACTCTAGCGTTCCGCCATGAGAGAGACGTCGAAATGGTGAGTATTCTCAGTTTTCTTGCAAACTGCTCGCTGGCACTCATTACCGACTTGGCAGGCAGTCGTTTTATACATTCAGCCGAGACAAATGACGTCATATCCTATAGTCACACTTTCGCGTCTGTACGAAGACGAAGACGAAGAGCCCAGGCCCAGCCCCGAACATCAAGATCCCAAGCCTGACCCTGAACATGTGGCCCAGGCAGCTGTACGTGTCGTCAGCCGCATGGTAATTGTCGTTTCTTCCTCGGCTCCTCTGGCTGAATACGACTATGACATGCAGACCGGTACCACCGACAAGGCCACAGATGTGGCACCTGAACCTCATGTAAGTTTTTCCTTTCGCTGCTCCGTCTCTTCAACAGCTTATTCATTGTAGTCTCGGATGATGGTCAGAAGGCGGCGACGTTCGACTCGATCCCCAACTGCAGGACCCAGCACCATGACAACGCGGAGCCTCGGCAAGCGTCGCAGGGTGTCGCCACAGTGAAGATGTAGTAATATTTAGCAGCGGGCGAGGCATGCTTCTTAAATACAAACTTCTTGTCTAGTTAAATCTTGCACATCACCTATACGATTCGAAAGCTCTTGCATACCAAATACGTGGTTCCTATCTAGTTTAATCTTGGTTTAATCTGCTGCCATTCTTAATTACTAATTAGGTATAGGACCCGGAAGATACCAAGAGTCGCACGATATTCAATGTTGCAACCACTCCACCCGGTCAGCGTGATTCAAGTCCACGAACGCAGAATTATAGACGCCTGTTGAGTGTTCAATCAAATCAATGCTCTAAATATTTACGACTCATTTTTTCACCACAGTCAACCGTGGCACTGCTCGGGTGAGTTCGATCCTCTCTCTACCGTCTTCCAGCCATTGGCAGGCCATCGCTCCACATGAGCGTATGCAGATCCTCGTTGTTAGCAACATACCCTTTGGCCACTTCCTGATCTATGGTAGAATTTTGTCCAGTGTCAATGGTCAGAAGTCCGAGGATCATTTCCTTAGATCTTCCAGGCGAGCTACATAGAGGTAGACATGGTGGTGTCTTCACATCTGTTCTCTCCATCCGTCTTTACTCTGCCTGGGTAAGTGTTTAGTGATCTATGCTATATGACCGCTATGATCTTTTGCAGACAATGTCTCTTGACGATGTTGTTTCCACTCAAAACAATCCTCCCGGCCCTATGGACATCCTGGGCGCACCCTATGTCGAGGAGGAGCAGTTTGGGGGAGGAAAACGACAGCCGTCTCCCCTGCCTGTGCTCACGCCTACCCGCCTGCGGACTGCCGTGAAGGCCACCACATGAGATGGGGGACTTGTTCGTTCCGCCCAGGTCCGGCGTGGCAGGCTGCTGGCGGCTGCTCCTCAATTTCCAGGAGACAAAAACGACCCTTTTATTTCCCGTCCCGAAATTCCGGCACCATCTGGACAGGACTCTATACGGTGTGCCAGCCTTTTATTTGATGGGGACGCATCAGGTGGAGACGTCTCGTTCTTCGGTAAGGCAAGTGAAGGCGTCGATAAAAGTCAGTCACCAGCCATAACAGAGGTGCCGGCAGCCGTCGAGGTTGCAGGTCTGCACGAGGAAGGTATGCCTCATTCTTCTCCAACATGGTATGGTGTGCTCACCTGGCTGTGTCAGGACTGAGCATAGTCCCAGCTGGTAGCACCTCCAAGCCACCGTCAGAAACAGCGAGTACGCGAACTGCTACGGTGGTGCCAACGGCCGTCAAAGTTGCGAGTCCACACGAGGAAGGTACGCTTTATTTTTTTTCAGTACAGCACATAGTCCCAACAGGTGACATACTAGGGATGTCGGCCGAAAATGATAAAGTCAGGGCGCAGCGCCCCCCCGACTCCAGTAGCAGCGCAGGGAGTCATCTAGGTCCGCCTTATTTCACTTGCAGCGCCTATCAGGCCACGTTGACTAACTGTCCTACATTAGCATCCCCCATCCCTGATGCGCCTAAGTCCACCCCTCTCTTTTTCGATCAAGATACACCACATCCTGCCTCCAGAACACTCCCAACCTTTTCATCAGCCGGAGTATTTGATGCGCTGTCCGACGCGGGCGCAGAATGGAGCGAAGTAGTCCCTAATGATCCTCTGGAACGCCCTGAAACTCCATCGCCTCCAGAGAGGGTTCCCAAACGAGTCAGGATGGCATTGCCTCCTAGCCGTGATAGAGAACAGCGCGCCACGGTGGGGCAGCCATCCGGTTTGGTTGTCAACATTCTTCAAGACGCTTTTCAGAAGATTGATGAACAATTTCACGAGTTATCGGGCAAAGTGGGGATGTCTTTTCACCAAGTTGTCGCACGGTATACCAAACAGTTTGCTCGCATGAACACCGGAAACTTCAACAAAGAAGTAGAGCTGGCCAGAGTGCCCGATGATGATGTTGTGAATGGCACACCATGTAAGTCCTGTTTTCTTTCTAAGGATTTGTATTTACTTTGTCGGCATGGCAGCTAGCTTCGCGCTTGGCTCGTTGCTATCAACTCTTTCGCGATGAATACCCCAACACCTGGCATGAAATACTATCGACATTCGAAGAAGTTGATGCGATGGAAGGGCATACCGTCTCCCATCGCACAATTGTATTCGAGAAACTCGCCAAAAACTTCAGACTTTCTGTGCGTTTCTGTACGCTTTGTTTGATCTGTTCACTTACCAATGGAGTCAGTTTACCGCGATGGCCAAGGTACATGCGATTGAAGGCGTGTTTGTGATGGCAGGGAGCGTGGTCAACCAAGACGCTGGTCTCGGGGTCGCCTTCACCACCCCTGGTGCAGAAGGTGTGAGATTCGTTGGTCTCACTGTTTCTTGCCCTGAGCTCATGGTCCCATAGTTTTTTCCTGATCGATGCCGTGTGGATCACAATGACATTCTCGGGCACTTCAAGTCGCATATCTAGTAAGCCGCAATGTATTTTTAGCTTTGATAGACATCTATATTTATTAATCATCGTTAGCAACAAGGCCTCGTTAAAGCATGTTACCCTGGCCTTCGAAGATGCCCAAGAAGATGGGCCGTCCATGAAAGGAGATGTGGAGTCTCCCCACAGAGATGTTGAAGAACTCAAGGATGAGCAGGGCGAGCAGGGCGAGCAGGAAGACCATGCGCACGTTCGCAAGGCATTCGTATCAGCGTTACGTGAGTGCTAACAGGTTACTGCCATATGTCTGGTCTTGATGATGTGCTCAGTTAAAGTCGGGTGCAAGTGGGTGGCACGCAAGTTATTTCCTTAGAAGGGTTTGCCTGCAAAGCTCGCGAAGAGTGGAGTCGTATGTTGTAATTACCCAGACAACGTACCATTTCCTGGAGACGAGCGCCAGTCGCGGTCGAAGGGTGGATCCAAGGGAATATCTGATCTTACACTTGCAGAATGTTCAACTCTTATTGCTGCGTTTGGGGACTCTTCCAAAGATGGGCTAATTTTTCAACTAGCCTCACCTGAGATTAAAGGTTCGCACCGTTAGTTATCCTAGCTGATGGCAGACTAATAGCTTATGCAGGTGGCCTCCAACAATCCCGGACACCTGTGATTTACGGCGCCGCCCCTGCGAATGATTCGGCGAACATGCATGCAAAGCGGATGTTCGCTGATCTGACTACTGATCGTAAAGGTGTCGCCCGCAAGAAGAACACCGCAGTTACTCGCATCAAGAAGAAGGAAAAGGACCAACCTAGGCAAGACGTTATCAGTATCGGCGACTCGGACGACAATGGTGTTAGAACGGCTAGGACTAGGAGCAAGAATCGCTCCTCGGTTGCTGGTGATGTCGTTGATCTCACTGACAGTGTACCCCGGATGGATGAGGGTCGTAGACAGATGAAGGTTGTGATCGCGCGTCCAGTCGGGAAGGCTGCAAAGCGGAGGTTGGTGACTGATGGGGAGCAGGAACAAGAAGACCCATGCTCACCTTCGGGATCGGACTATCAGCCAGAAGATGTTGCGGGCTCGGCTCTGAATGCTGAAAGCGACGAGGACGAAAACTCGATTGCAATGGAGGAATCAGACATCCCCTCTCGCAAAGGCAAAAGGAGGAGGGTTGCCTCGCCACGTCCTTCGAAGAAGGCGCTCGGGAAACGCAAGGCCGTCGATGTTATCCCTGTTTCGAAGAAGCGCGTGCGTATGGATTTGGAGAATTATGTTGATTCTTCGTCAGATGAGCTAGACTCCCAGCTGGCAATGCCAATTATTCAATCCGCTCTTCTGACCGTTGCTAGTCATCCTGCTGCGCCTATTCAAGAAACTACCGACCTGGCTATGGAAGTCCACGCTGCCACCAACATCACCCCCTCCCCGAAACACGTGTCTTCTGCTCCTGCAGTACCTATGACTCAGGAAGGTCAGCCAATTGATGCAATCAGTGATTCGACATCTCACAGAATCGCTTGTCCTACAGCACCTGCTCCGGCTTCTATGGCGGAGCCTTTACCACCTGCAATTGCGCCGGTGGGACGACAGCATCCAAGGCCACATCTAGTCTCGAAGTCAAATTTAGGTTGCAACGCGGCCGAAGATGGCGACGATCCTTTCAATCTACGCAAAAGGCAGAAACTGGACATAGTTCCACCGGTGCACAATGTCGATGCTGGCGTCTTGCAGCTTCAGGCGGCCGAAGAAGGACGTGCAAGTGAGTGTCTTGTCGTATCGAGACTTGAATCTACTACATCACCGATTCATATAGCCATTGTCGATCCTCTCGTGCAAGCTCCTATCGCTGTATCTGTCGCTGCTGACGCTCCGATTATTGTTCCTCCCCCTCCCGTGCCTGCTCCGGCTCCCGTGCTTGCTTCTGCTCCTCTCCTCACTGCTGCTTCGTTTGCTCCTGTTCCCCCACCCACTCCTGCCCTTCTGCTCGCTCCTCCTCCGCTCACGGCCCCTCCTGTACCCACACCTCCACTCATGCCACCACTACCACCGCCACCACCACCACTGCTCGCACCACCACTCCCTCCTTCGCTTGCTCCTCCTGATCCTGTGGTTCCTCCGGCTCCCGTGCCCCCTGCCAATGTCCTTTCCATCAACACTGTGGCACCCACAGCCGACTGTGCTTCAGTCGTGTCTGAACATGTGGCGTTTCCCCGCCTTCGGCTCCCTTTCAAGACCGATCCCCGCGCCCTGCCTCAGGAAGGTGAAGTCATGCGACCCTCTGAGAATGAGGGAGCGCCTTCTGGTTTCAGCGATCCCATGGCTGTTCTGACCGGCAGGTGGTATCCGCCTCTGCACGCATACCCTGGAGGCTATCCACCGATGCCTGGGCCATATGCACAGTGGCCGTCATATGTAGAATTGGACCACACTCGTGCGCGAAATGCGATGGCCCCTGCGGTATGTTACGGTTGTTCTTCTCTTTGTCCTCTATTCTTTCCCCTACTCCTTCGCATCCTATACGAGATCTTATCTCTTCTTTCTTTTCTTCCGATGCTGCGCATCTTTACTCATCTTCTTTTACTAAACGCTTACGCGTTCTTCATTCCACTTCATTCTATAACCTTCAACGCTTACGCGTCTTTCCTTGACGCTTACGCGTCCTTTTGTTCCTTACCATTCCATGACATTCTACGCTTACGTGTCGATTAGTATATAGTCCATTCGTCTACAACGATGTACTCTATTCTCGATCTGCGCAATCTAGCATACTCTTGAGTCACCCTCAGTCTCTCAGTCCCTCAGTCCCTCAGTCCCTAGTCCGCCTCCAGGCGTGGTCCTTCGTCCCTCAGTCCCTTAGTCCTTAGTCTGCCTCTTCGGCGTGGTCCTTCGTCCCATCGTCCCTTCGAGCTGAGTTGTACCTCTTCATGAGTGTCCTGCTCGTTGGTAAGTTCTTCGACCTAGTCTTGATCCACTTGAGGTACGCTCCGCGTAACACGGTACATGGCATGGGCAGATACCCCCAAAACCTGTCTCCATTCAATCTCGCTAACTACTACTATCATGGACAGCCCGCATTCTTGGGGACACACCCAGGGCGCAGCTCATTCACGGACGGAAGGGCCCACCCGAGTATGTCACGCTCATCCACCAGCCCGGATGTGTTGCCATCATCCATGTCTGCTCGTGAGGAAGGTAGAGATGCCTCCAAATGAACACTTAGCGGGGCCGGGCTAGGCTGTTAGCTTCTTGGGTATGCTCGTCTTGCTATGTCTTGCTTGTTACGTTGTCGCATCGCTTGTTTTGTATATTACTGAATTACACACTGCAAATGACACTTTCAATCATCATACGTTTATTCATTGCAAAGGCAAACATGCGGACACGTAGTGTGGGAATAGTTGAAAACAAAAACATAGGAAAGATTAAAACATAGAAAAGTAGTGACCCCTGTTAATGTTCAACAAGGGCGAGCGGATGGTCGAAAAGACCGAAAAAGGAAGTACGAAAGGGAAAAAGGAAGTACGAAAAGAACATATTATGCAAGAAAAAAACATATAAACGAACTGTAACTGCCGCCTGAGGGGATTGCAAGAAGGTGGAGAGGCAGTGTGAGAGGCGGCAAGACTCGCACCGTTGCACTGCCTGCGCTTGGCGGAGTTTAAAGGGATTGATTTCCGCTTTGGGATGTGGCAGGGGATCTATTGCAGATGCTGCCCCTGTTTGGCCCGTTTCGGCTCAACAAGGAACCCACCCTAATGGTCGTGGGAACATCCCAGAACTGGTGCCAAGGGTGTGATCAATGGCCTGACCAAGGACTTCGAAAGGTACGATCCACTGGCAAGCGCTGTGCTTCCTTCTACACATATATATTGATCAAAGACATTTTAGCTCCGCAGCAGGCTGTCTTACTTGTCAGGTAAATTTTTCTCTTTGTAGTGTGACGAGCTCATTGATGGTTATAGGTACTCCCATTCAGCCTCGATTCTATCGACTTGGTCAAAACGGCCACCGTCAGCCACTTCCTAGAGATGACATCAGCAATGGGGCTCTTAGTCCGCTTTCCCCAGATAGAGTGGAAACCGTGGATTGTTCCCCAAAACCCCGTGGACGCCGCCAGTACGACGTCCCTGCATGGGCGATTTTCATCATCATCCCTTTGCTTGTCTTTGGGCTTTTTCAATATTACGATACGTTCTCCGCAATTCAGACAACCTTTTCACATATATGGAAAGGCTACCAAGACAACCCCATTACAGAGATTCAACAACTACAGGACGTAGTTGAGGACCTATCATCCCGTCTTAAAACCGTGGAGATGGAGATTGTTACGGTTGTCTTCTCCTCCCATCTATATAGTCCATTCGTCTACAACGATGTACTCTATTCTCGATCTGCGCAATCTAGCGTATCCTCTTGAGTCACCCTCAGTCCCTTGAGCCTTAGTCCCTCAGTCCTCCTCTTTAGGAGTAGTCCTTCGTCCCTAGTCTCTTCGAGCTGAGTTGTACCTCTTCGTGAGTGTCCTGCTCGAGGAATCCCCTTCGACATTAGTCTTGGTCTCTCAAAGGTACACTCCGCGTAACAAAAGATCGAGAATCTCCTCTGTCCCTCCTATTACAGAGTAGGACCCGCCCCAGTTCATCATTCGCAGCATCCAAGCCCCGAGTGGAGACTCCTCAGACGAGGAGCCTGTCCTCTCTACCACAGAACTTCGACGACGTTATCGCCTAACCGGATGAAACGTTCCCAACCCAGTAGTCTCCCCACTTCGTACCCCAGCACCCCCATTGTCCCGAGTCACTACACAGCCCCAACCCCAGCGCCCCAGCACCCCCTTAGGATCCCCCATTGCCCTTAGCCCAGTTCTTCCACAGATCCCATTATCTCAAATGGCCCCTCCCGTCGTCCACGTCCCACTTAGTACCCAGACCACTAGCACCATGACAGAACTCAAAGCAGCCCTCCCAGCAGACTTCTCCGGCAACCCCTCCAACGCCGTGCGATGGATTAAGGCCACATCAGCAAACCAGCCCTTGGCTCCACAGGGCTGTACAGCCTTGTACAGGCCCACAGACCTCACAGCAAGGTACCTAGTAATACAGACCTTCACAGCTCACTATGTTAGATCCACAGGGCTGTGGAA
>JBBPMV010000136.1:0-29224 GCA_038090495.1 Heimioporus retisporus | reverse complement strand
CCATGGCGCATGTGATACGTAAATCACATGCGCCCGTAGAATACATATAAGGCGGGCTGTCGCTAAGACAGCCCGCATAATACTTTTGTACTTTCCGTATCGCAGTGAATTGAATACTGATTCACGTTATTGCGCGATCTAAGTACTAACAGGTATTAACAACCTTACAAACTTGTCGTTGAAGATTTCCAAGTGCGTTTTCGACTCCCCTCAAATGGAATATCTTGGCCTAGTCATCGGCCGAGGACGGATACACATGGACCCAACCAAGCTCTCTGCCATCGCGGATTGGAAAGCCCCCACTTCGGTCAAAGGAATTCGCTCTTTCCTCAGATTTGCGAACTTCTATCGCAAATTCATCCTGGGATTCTCTAATTTGGTTGCTCCGCTTACCCTCCTCACCCGTAAGGACGAACCCTGGCTTTGGACTCCTCTCCAACAACGAGCCTTCGATACTTTGAAAGCCCGTTTCTCCTCCTCCCCAGTCCTTGCCTTCCCCCACGTTTCTCGACCTTTCACCATCATGACTGATGCCTCCCTCCTCGCGGCCGGGGCCGTCCTTCTTCAGGCCGACGCCAATGGTGACCTACATCCTTGCGCCTACTTTTCCCAGACTTTCACCCCGGCTGAACGAAACTATGACATCTATGATCGGGAGCTTTTAGCAGTCATCCTTGCTCTCCAGGAATGGCGACAATATCTCCAAGGCACTCCTCACCCCGTCACCGTCATCACCGACCACAAAAACCTCTCATATCTCAAGGACCTTCGCAAACTCTCTCGTCGACAGGCCCGTTGGTCTCTCCTTCTCCAGGACTTTGATATTGTCTGGCAGGTCACTCCGGGTTCTCGCATGGCCCCTGCGGATGCCCTGTCTCGTAACATTGACATCGACACTTCCTTCGACAATGTCTCTTCGATCCTTCCTGACCCAGTTGTAATCTCCGCCCTCGATCTCGCCCTCGCAGATAGCATCCGCCAATCTTCCTCCTCCGATCCCCTCGTCGTTCGAGCCCTCCAGTCCCTACAGGACAAGTCTCCTCTCTTTCCTAGGTCTTCCCTCGCCGACTGGTCATTCGACAATGGCCATTTGTATTACCGCCACCGTCTGTATGTTCCCCCTGCCTCTCGCTCGGCCCTGCTTCGCTCCCTTCACACATCTCCCACCACGGGTCACATGGGTTTCTTCCGCACTAAAACTCTCGTTGAACGAGATTTCTGGTGGCTGGGTTTATCCACCTTCGTTCGCAACTTCGTCGCTGGCTGTGCCCTTTGTCAACAATCCAAAGCCAACACCCACCCCACCGCGCCCCCTCTCTCTCCCATTCCCTCGACTACTTCTCTCCCTTTCCGTCAGCTCTCCATGAACCTGATTACAGACCTTCCTCTCTCATCTGGGTTTGATTCTTTGCTGGTCGTGGTCGACCACAGCCTTTCGAAGGGGGTAATTCTCATGCCATGTTTAAAAACCATTGACACTGCGGGAGTAGCCCTCCTGTTCTACAACAATGTCTTCAAACGCTTCGGACTCCACGACTCCATCATCTCGGATCGCGGTCCCCAGTTTGCCTCCACCTTTGCCAGAGAACTAGCTCGCCTACTTCACTATGACGTTCGACTCTCCACAGCTTACCATCCTCAAACTGACGGACAAACTGAACGCGTCAACCAGGAAATCGAAACGTATCTTTGACTATTCTGTGGAAATCAACCTCAGTCCTGGTCCTCCTTCATCTCCTCTGCCGAGTTCCACCACAATTCTTCCCCCCATTCCTCCACGAAAACATCGCCCTTCTCCCTCATGCTAGGCTATGATCCCCGTGCTTACCCTCCCCTCGGAAAGACGTTTATCCCAGCTCTCTCTTCTCGCCTTTCTGCTTTGGAAGATGCACGAAAAGAAGCCCTGGCAGCACACGAGTCTGCCCGACGCCTCATGGCCCAACACTGCTCCCAGAAGTTCTCCCCATGGAAAGTAGGCGATAAGGTATGGTTGGAAGCCACCAACCTCCGCATCCCTTACCCCTCTAGGAAACTTGCACCCAAACGGCTGGGCCCCTTCGAGGTCTCTCAGGTACTATCTCCTTTGTCGTATCGCCTCCGCCTACCCCCCACATGGAAAATTCATGACGTCTTCCACGCCACCCTCCTTTCCCCCTTCCGCTCCACAGAAACACATGGCCCTTCATTTCCCACACCGCCTCCTGACATTATCGATGGAGAAGAGGAATACGAAGTTGATGGCATCCTCTCACACAAGGGATCCCCTGGCCGCTATCAGTACCTGACCGCATGGAAGGGATACTCCGCAGCAGAAAACACTTGGGAACCTGAAAGTAATCTCCGTCATGCCAAGGACATCCTCTACGATTATAAATGGACTCACTCCCTACGTTAGCATGGACCCAATCCCCATCGAACTTGCATACTTACAACTATTCTCACCCCGCGCTAAAGCTCACCGTTGGTTTCTTCTTTGCCACCCCACATTGTCCTCTTCTCATTTCCTTGAACACGAATACTTTTGCCGTTTCTCCGATTGCCCTGTTCACATCAAAAATTACTAAAACCCTTTCATATGATTCTTGTTGTTTTTTATTTCTCCCTCTTCATAAACCTCTTCGTACTCCCCATTCTTCGTACCCTTCGCAATGTCTGTATACTCCTCATCTCCCTCTTCTTCTCCGCTCTCTGTTTCTTCTCCACTACGCTCCAGATGTGTACAGCCTTGCTTCTTACCCACCTCTGCCATCTACACCCTCTACGCCGCCATTCTCGCCGAACCTACCCTCGTCCATGCCCTCGAGACGGATCCCCTCTATAACGAGGATGAGGTCTCCCAGGAACTCGTGCGCCTCTTCTTTGACATTTCCAAAGTACAATCGTATCATTTCCAGGCCGCCCCTTCCGATCTTCCTGCAGCTTTTGGACTCCCCCTTCGTCTTCTGATTAATCACCTTCCAGACCGAATTCTTTCCATTCTTCACCTTCATGGTTTTCATACTTTCATTGAACGATTGAATCCTTCTATCCTCTATCCCACCTTTCGCCGCATTTATCTTTCTCTTCCTCGTGATGCGCAGGACAGATACCTTAACTCCCTTACCGCCATCCCCACCGCTACCACTTCCACCTCCCTCTCCACTTCCGCCTCTCCTCCTCCTCTGCCGATAGCCCCTCCTGATACCTCCACTGCCCCTACGCTTGCCTCTTGCCTCTCCTCCTCCCGATTAATCCCCCATGATCACGTCAACGACCCTCCACTCTGCTCCGACGATTTCTTCGTTAACCAACACGTTCTTTCCCTTAACCGTGAACACATCCAATTCTTCCTAAGCTCCACTGGACGCCGTATTCTTTCTTCCGCGGTTTGCACCCTTACCTCTCCCATCACTCGTTCCCCTGCAACCTCGTCCACTATCTGTTACCACTGCCATCTCTCTGGTCACTATCGCGAGGATTGCCCCAAATACCGCTGCCCTTCTTGTCACGAATACACTCCCGGACATCCGTCTTACGTCTGCTTCACTATCCAGTGCACCGCTTGTTCTCGTTGGGGTCATTCGGACCGTTTCTGTCCAACTCACACCTGTTCTCGCTGCGATGAGGCCGGACATATCCTCTCAGATTGTCCCTTCAAACATTTTACTCCTTCTCAGGCGGCAACCGTGTATAGTTCGCCTTCTTGTGGAGATTCGGCTTGATCTTGCAGTCTGGGACTTCAAGGCTTGGTGGGGGGTAATGTTACGGTTGTCTCTTTCGCTCACATCCTTTTCTCCCATTCACACATCCCTTTTTCTCTTCGATAGAGTGCCCATGCACACCTTTGTGTTGGTTCTCACCTTTCTTTCCGATGCTGCGCATCTTTACTCATTCTTGCTTACTTGACGCTTACACGTCTTTTGTTTCTTTGTCATTCTTGTTTACCTGACGCTGACGCGTCCTTTGTTCTCTATTGTTCCATGACATTCTATGCTTACGCATCGCTTGGTATATAGTCCATCCATTCACTACGATGTACTCTATTCTCGATCTGCGCAATCTAGTGTACTCTTGAGTCATCCTCAGTCTCTCAGTCCCTCAGTCCCTCAGTCCCTAGTCCGCCTCTTTGGCGTGGTCCTTCGTCCCTCTGTCTCTAGTCCGCCTCCTTAGGCGTGGTCCTTCGTCCCTTCGTCCCTTTGAGCTGAGTCGTACCTCTTCGTGAGTGTCCTGCTCGTTGGTAAGTCTTCGACACAGTCTTGGTCCACTCGAGGTACGCCCTGCGTAACACCATGTTCCCCCTAGCTGACCCTATGACCATGAGATCAACCTTGATGAAACCTTCACCCCCAAGATCAGTAAACTCTACCCCCTCTCTCCTGATGAAAAGGCAGCTACTGAAGCCTTCCTTGACAAAAACCTTGCAGCTGGCAAAATCTGCCCTTCAAACTCCCCCCAAGCTGCTCCCTTCTTTTTCATCAAAAAGAAGGATAGAGGCCTTCATCCCTGTCAGGATTACAGATATGTCAATGAACACACTATTTGAGATGCCTACCCCCTTCCCCTCATCTCCGACCTTGTTGATAAACTCAAGGGAGCTAAAGTCTTCACTAAGTTTGATGTTTGATGGGGATACAACAATGTTTGAATCAAGGATGGGCACCAATGGAAAGCAGCCTTCATTACCCACAAAGGTCTCTTCGAACTTACAGTCATGTTCTTTGAACTTTGCAATTCCCCTGCCATATTCCAGTGATTCATGAATGACTCCTTCTGAGAGATGATCACTGAAGGATGGCTTGTCATCTACATGGATGATCTCCTCATCTTCTCCCCCAACACTAAGACCCACAAGGAATGAATGAAACAAGTCCTCCAGCGAATGCAAGAACTCAATCTCCATCTTAAGCTCAAGAAATGCAAGTTTGTAGTCTCCAAGGTTGAATACTTGGGCATGATTGTTCATCCAGATGAAGTTGCTATGGACCTGGTCAAACTTGATGGTATTTGAGAATGGCCTATCCCCTCCAAAGTCAAAGATGTCCACTCTTTCCTTGGCTTTGCCAACTTCTATTGATGATTCATTCCCAACTACTCAAATGTTGCTCACCCCCTCCTTGATCTCACCAAGAAGAACCAGCCTTGGAACTGGCCCCCTTCTTGCCAAGACTCCTTCAATGAGCTAAAGAAGCTTTTCCTCTTCCAACCAATCCTCCATCTCCCCAACCCTGCCTGACCTTTTGCCATCACCACTGACACCCCTAAATAGGCTTCAGGAGGTGTACTCCTCCAAACCAACACCAATGGTGACTGGCACCCCTGTTCCTATTTGTCACAATCCTTCTCTCCCACAGAACAAAACTATGATATCTACAACCGAGAACTCCTCACCATCATTCATGATCTCAAAGCATGGCAACATTACCTTCATGGCTCCCCTTTCCAGGTTCAGGTCTTCACCAATCACAAGAACCTGATGTACTTCCAGCAATCCCAGAAACTCAACTGTTGACAGGCTCAATGGTTGCTTGATATCTCTGACTTTGACCTCCATCTCACCCATGTCCCTGGAACTTCCCTTGCCACCCCTGACACCCTATCTCACTGCTCTGATCTCCTCCCTGCTACTGATGACAACAACAACAATGTCACACTCCTTCCAGACTCTCTCTTTGTCAATGTCATTGATGTTACCCTGCAAGAAAAGCTTGCTTCCTCCTCTGCCTCCAATCCTCTTGTGCTCAATGCACTCTGTGTCATCACTGGTGATGTCCCTGCTTGCTTTCATGCTCAACTCTCTGATTGGCAATATGATGTGGGCATCCTCATCTACCAAGGCAATGCCTATGTTCCCCCTGACCTTCATAAATCTGTTGTTGAATGGCACCATGATCACTTTGCTGCTGGCCACCCAGGTTACCTGAAGACTCATCAACTCATTGCTTCTGAATTCTGATGGCCTGGCCTTGCTCAGTTTGTGTGAAAATATGTTGAAGGATGTGCCTCCTGCCAGTCAGCCAAGGCCAACACCCACCTTATGATTCCCTCTTTATCCCCTATCACCTCCTCTTGCTCTTGACCTTTCCAATAGGTTTCTTGCAATTTGATCACAGATCTTCCCCTCTCTGATGGCTTTGATAGTCTTTTGGTCATGATAGACCATGGGCTTACTAAGGGGGTGGTTTTCTGTCCTACAAAGAAATCTGTCTCTGTTGAAGGGATTGCCTCTCTCTTTTTCCATAAGGTTTACACCCAGTTTGGCCTGTATGACAAAATCATCTCAGATCATGGTCCCCAATTCACCTCTGCCTTTGCCAAAGAACTTGGATGACTCCTCAGATATAACCTCTCCCTCTCCACCACTTACCACCCTCAATCTGATGGGGAAACAGAACATGTCAACCAAGAAGTCAAGACTTATCTCCACATCTTCTGTGGCAACTCTCCTTCCACATGGTCCCAGATGATTTCTCATGCTGAATTTGCTCACAATCACCACCCTCATTCTGTCACCAGCAAATCCCCTTTCTTCCTCACTTATGGCTTCAAACCTTGCCCTCTCCCCACTGTCATTGCTGAATCCAACCTCCCTGCAGTTGAAGAATAACTGAAAACCCTCTCCACCACTTGAGATGAAGCTCTGGCCACCCATGAACTTGCTAGACAAGTCATGAAAGCCTGCTCTCATGGTAAATTCACCCCCTTCTGTAAAGGTGACAAGGTTTGGCTAGAAGCCCACAACCTGAAACACCTTATCTCCCACCTGAAGTTTGCTCCCAAGTGAGAAGGACCCTTTACCATTGTCCAGGTACTATCTCCACTTGTTTACAAACTCCATCTTCCTTGTACCTGGAAGATTCACAACACATTCCACACCTTCCTCTTATCACCCTATCACAAAAATGACATGCATGGCCCAAACTTCCCTTCTCTCCCACCTGACCTTATTAATGGAGAAGAAGAGTATGAAATGGAAAAGGTGATCCAACCCAAGGGAACTCCAAACAATTGCTACTTCTTAGTCTGATGGAAAGGATACTTGACCAAAGAAGATTCTTGGCTTCCTGAGTTGGAGTTCAAACATGCCAAGGAAATCCTCTCAGATTATAAACCCTTTGCCCTTCCATCTTCCCCTCATCCTCTTCCCCATCATCATCTCATCACAATGCCCAACATCTCCTCTAGTTGCTCCTCCTCAGTTGAAGCTGATGCAGGCTGGAATCCACCTCCTGAACTCTCTTGCCTCAAAACCTTAGACCACACTTGGGATGGCCCATGGCCCCCCTCTCCTGTTACTACAGTACCTGTTGTCAATGTCCCCCCTTTTGCTTCTTGAGTCCACTGTGATCCCTTCTCTTCAATTCAACAGGGTCATATGCTTATGTTTCTTGATAATCCTAATCTTTGCATTGCCCTTTGTAATCATTTAGAACCCACATTCCCCCTTCACTCACTCTCCCATATTTATTACAAACTTCATCACCTCCAAGCTCATGCTGACCTCATCACCAACAACACTGCTTGTATGCACCACTCATGCCACATCCTTGAAATCCACCTTGCCTTGAAGGACCTTGTTATATCTGTGATACATCGATTGGAGATGGACACCTTGATGTTGGACATTCAGTGCTATGTGGAGCATTTTAACTTGAAATCTAATGCTGATGAACGATCCCCTGAGGCTTCTAGCGAGCCCTTGACTTCAGAGGAGTTAGCCTCCTTGGAATGTACCCAGGTAGCCTGGGAAGGTGAAAGAAGTCACCCTTTACCAGAGACCCACCCCCTTTACAACAAGGCCCGTTTCCATTGTCATTGTCTCTTCCATATCAGGCCTAACTGTATCTACCATTGTTGCCCTCATTGCAACTGACATGCTCCAGGTCACTCCTCCTCATTGTCCCCTCCTCCTTGTTGTCCCCTCCTCCTTGTTGTCCTTCTCTCACTTGACTTGCAGATCTTGTAGGTCTCAAGCTTCCTCTTCTTCCACTGCCACTCACTTCCTTGTACAATGTCTTTCCTCTCCCCCAGTCCCTCACACTCCCCTCCCCATTCCTCCTCCCTCTGGTCATCATCATTGCCAACATCTCCCTCATTCTAATGCTGAACTTTGTCACCTTTTGGGCATGCCTGCCAATGGATTTTTTGATGTTGACAAAGAATGGGGATATCCTGATTATGATACCTCCACTTATGCCAACATGACTGGTTTCCCAGGTGGAGATTATTGCATGGACTTGTAGTTCATCTTTCTTTTTTATTCTCCTGTTTCTCACTGTGGTTTTGAATTTACTCTGGGGGTAATGTTACAATTCGCCCCTATCCTTGTATACTTGTCAACATCAGCTTAATGTTACAATTCGCCCCTATTCTTTTCTCTTAGTCATTTTCACTTGTCATCATCGGCTTAACCCGATGCTTCTACTTTGATAGAGTGCTCTAGAACATACGATATGTTTGTCGCACACCCTTATCTTGTTATCTCCACTTCTTTGTTCTTTTTGAACTTTCTTCGCTTAGTCATAGTTGTTCCACAACCTTCTATGACTTTCTATTGTGCAGTATATAAACCTAGGTACCTCGTCTCTTGTACCTCAGCTTAGTTCTGCTCAATCTTACCTTGTTTCCCTTCGTTCCCCTCATCGTAACTCACTGCTACCTCGTTGGTAGGCAGACTTACATTCGAAACCACCTGCTATACATCCTAGCAGGCAGAACCCTTGACCCTACAGGGCAAGTACTTCGTTATCACCTAGAACCCTTGACCCTACGTTCTAGTTCTTTGAGCCTATGCTCATTTCTACCCGGACCAAGCATAACACTTAACCCAATGCTTCTACTTCCATAGAGTGCTCTAGAACATGCAATGTGTTTGTTGCACACCATTATCTTTGTTATCTTTGTCTCTTTTTCCTTTTGAACTTTCTTTGCTTAGTCATAGTTGTTCCACAACCTTCTATGACCTTCCATCATGCAGTATATAAGCCTAGATACTTCATCCCTTGTACTCTGGCTTAGTCCTGCTCAATTTTACCTTGTTCCCTTTGCTCCCCTCATTGTAACTCACTAGGCAGACTTACCCTTGAACCACCAGCTATATGTCCTAGCAGGAAGAACTCTTGACCCTGAGTGGCAAGTGCTTCATCCTCACCTCAAACCCTTGACCCTATGTTCTAGTTCTTTGAGCTTATGCTTGTTCCTACCCAGACCAAGCATAACAGACACATTGAGCTGAACCTCTGTGAGTGTGTGGTCAGAGTCAATGCAGTCTCCAGGTCATGCAGAGTTCTGGGGACTGCTGACTATTTTTTTGGCTCTGAAGCCAGAGTAGAGGAGGTAACCATAGCAGCACGCACCTTCATCTTGAAGGCCTTGGAGGTCAACTTAGGACAGTCTTTTGTATTGTGACCAGGCTGGCCATAGAACATGCATAGCTTGTTTTTGAAACATCACTGGCACTCTTCTTCAGTGAATTTATTGTCTTTGCCCAAATGTGTGGGGGTGTCAGAGGTAGTGGGTTTAGCAGAGAGGAGGAGGAAGACACCTTGCTGGAGGCAGAAGAGGTGGATGATGAAACCAGCTTGGTGAAGGAGGAAGTGGATGAGGAATGATGATTGGACAACTTTTTAGATGAGGTGCTTGAGGACTTATTCTCACTGGAGGACATGGAGGATGACTTGTCCTTTGAGTGAGCCTACTTGGACTTCCACTCCCAGTAGCATGCATCAATAGTTTGGGCTAGGAGGAAGAGGTCATCAAGCATGATGGGCTTTCTGACATGAGAGATTTTGTCCTTGATGTGGTTGGGAAGACCATTGTAGAAGAGGTGCTGGAGAGCACCATCACTGTAGTTGATGAGGATACCAGCCAGGCAGTTGAACTCAACATTGTACTTGTTGATCTGACTCCCATCTTTCATTGTCAGGTGGTCGAGCTGGTGCTCAGCATCTTTGATGGGGTTGTGTGGACCAAAGTTTGTGTGGAGCTTGTGGATGAACTCATTGTAATTGTGCTTCCACTGGCATGGCTTATTTTTGATTTGGAGAAGGTCTGGCTCAAACCATTTGAGGGCCATGCCCTTCAGGTAGGACTGCATGAAGATAACTTTGCACAGCCCATAGTAAAGGCCTTAGGGCAGTCCTGGAAATTGAGCTCACACTGGACTAGGAAGGCATGGAGCTTGTGGAGGTCCATTCCATCAAAGGTGTCAGGCTTGCAGACCTTGGTCTGCATGGAGGAGGAGGACCTTGAGGCTTGTACCTGGGTGAGCATCTGAATGGCTTGTGTGAGTGCAACAAGCAGATCTACAGGAGGAGCCAAAGCTGGAGCAGGTACAGGAGGCGACAGCAGGTTGGAGTTGGGGAAGAGATCCCTCAAATCGTCATCATCCCCATCATCCCCACCACCACCAGGAGATCTGGGGTTGCTTGGGTCTGGAGAGTCAGGGGTGCCAGAGTGCTGCTTGTTGGGCTAATGGGGGGAGTGACATTTGCCAGGTGTTAGTGTCTTTTGACCATTATTGCCCTCAGGAGCAGGGGCATCTGCATGGCTCTTGCCAGTGTCAGGATGTAGGAGTAGTGGAGGAGGGGTAACTGCATGGTGGGTGAAAGAGGTGAAGCTGCAATCAATCAGAGGAATGATATCAACACCACTGGGCATGCTAGGACCTGGCTCAGGAGCCTGAGACTCACAACACATTTGTGAACATGTGCAGATGATGCCTTAGAGTGACATGAGTGATGTGTGGTAGAGGACAGTACAAGTGTGAGTTTGTAAATACTGTCAAGTCTGGTTCCTCTGGGTCTCCAGAGGTCAGATGTATGTGTGAGGGGTTGGAGGTCAGAGGTGGAGCAGACAAATGGAGGGATGAGGACAGTGGCTTCAGGTACTGCCTGTGCCTTTATACTGACCCAGTCCTCATATTTTGGAGGGTGGAGGTTGGACAGAGGTTCAGCGACAGCAACAAGCTATTAAGGCAGAGAGAGAGAGAGAGAAAGAGGAGTGGAGGGACAAGAGAGGAGAATAGGAGGAAACTTAGTTGATTTACAAACTGAAGAAAGTCCTCAGCAAAGTACTAGATTAAATACATGAGAGTGGAGGCTATGCTAAGGGTAGGTGGAGCACAGATGTGGTAGAGTACATAGGGCTACATACTTGTGGCACATCATGCTAGTAATGATAGGGAAGGCAGAGTACTACAAAGGGAAGATGGAGTGCAACAAAAGGGACAGAGACAGAAACAATGATTGGATAGTTGCCAGCAATGACAACCAATCGTAAGGTACAAAGCAAAGAAGTGGGACAAGGAAATGAAACATTGGATGTAGTGGTGATGGGTGGACATGTCACCTGAAAGCAAAGGAGGGTGGTGGAATAGGGGCAGATGTGGTCAGGCAAGAGAGTGAAGGCACAGGGCATGACAGATCCTCCCTTCTAGGGAGTGTGTCAGCTTTCCCCATTGTAGCTCCTGCTTTATGAAGCCACAAGAAATTAAAACATGAGAGATACTGGGACCAGCATGCTTGGTGATGATTGAGGTCTTGCCTCTGCATGAACCATTGAAGATTTGTATGATTGTTCCAGATCTCAAACTAATGCTTAGTGCCTTTGAGGTAATGTCTCCAGATTTCTAGGGTGTGAATAATGCTCAACATTTCTTTGTTGGTGACTGGATAATTACATTCCTCTGGTGACTTCAAGTGGGAGGAATAAGCAACTGGATGCCACTTGTCATCCTTGTGCATAGATAAAACAGCTCCTGTAGTAAAATCCAAAGCATTGGTCTCCAGCTGGAATTCACAATCATTGTCTGGATATACCAAAATGGATGCTATTGTGAATCCTTCTTTAAGCATATCAAATGCTGTCTGCTCCTTTTCACTCCAAGTGAATTGCATGTCCTTTTTCATAAGGTCATTTAACAGTCTTGTGACTTGCATGTAATCCTCTATGAAGTAATGGTAAAAGTATGCCAAGCCCAAGAAGCTCCTGACTCCTTAGACATTCTTTGGTGC
Source organism: Heimioporus retisporus (assembly GCA_038090495.1). Classification (NCBI taxonomy): domain Eukaryota; kingdom Fungi; phylum Basidiomycota; class Agaricomycetes; order Boletales; family Boletaceae; genus Heimioporus; species Heimioporus retisporus. The sequence continues at coordinate 17,234 of JBBPMV010000136.1, read as the reverse complement.
AGACCACTCCAATACTCCTTTAACTTTGGAATTGTCCATGCAAATTCTATCTTTAGATACTACCATTCAGAGAAACTCTACTTCTGAGACCTGGAATGTTGACTTTTCTGCTTTAGTGAAGAGATTGTGCTTAGCAAGCTGATGAAGGACTTTTTCCACAATCTTGTTGTGCTCCTCCATATCATCTGATTTCATAAATATCATGATGTCATCAATATAGACCACCATGCAATCATTCATGTCAGTAAAGATTTCATTCATCATCATCTGAAAGGTTGCAGGTGAGTTACATAATCCAAAGAACATAATGAGGGGTTGAAGGATCCATGATGTGTTACAAATGCTGCTTTCCATTCATCACCCTTCTTGACTCTAACATTATTGTATCCTCATCTCAAATTGATCTTGGTAAAGATCTGAGCTCCTTTGAGTCTATCCACTAGCTGGGATATTAGGGGTAATGGATAATTATTCTGTATTGTGTGCTCATTCAGGTAGTGGTAATCCTGTACCATGTGCTTCCTGCCATCCTTCTTAGGTATGAAGAACACTAGTGATGTCATTTCTGATTTTGAAAGGCATAGATAGCCTTTCCATAACTAATCATTTATAAAAGTCAAGACCTCCTCTTGTTCCATGATGGAAAGGGGAATCAGTCTGCCCTTCTTTGGCTTAAATGAGTCTTTGAGATCTATGGTGTGATTCCAAGGCTTGCATGTAGGCATGTGCTCTGACACTTTTTCAAAGAAAACATGAATATATTTGTGATAACACTTGGGGGCCAATTTCTGAGGATCCTTCTTTGTATCCATTAGCTCAGCAAGGTCCTGGTCCACTTTCTGCCCAATGTGAATGTGATAGACATTCCAAGCATCATTGTTTTCTTTGTTATCACACTATCATAAGAAAACTGATTGTTCCTGCAACAGATAGCAACTTCTGAGGCAATGCATCATCTTGATGTCACCTGTTTCCCAGTTAATCTCAGGATTGTGCTTCTTCAGCCACATGTACCTGAGTATCACTGAGTTCTTTCTGAGGTCAGTTACTTCTGCCATGATCTTCTCATGATGTCCTAAATAGTCAATTACTAGATTGATGCAATGTGTAATGTTTCCAGCAGAATTCTTTGTGCCATCAACATTAAAAATGGGAATAGGGCATTAGAGGGGTTGCATAGTGAGACCTTGTTCCTCTGTCCACATTTTGTCAATAAAAATAAGTTAGCACCACTGTCTAGCAGGGCATTTGCTTCCTTGAATTCTCAGATCCCATGTGGAGGTGTCAAGTGTGCACTTCGTTAGGGAATTCATCATCATCAATTTTTGTCTTTTTATAAAGGAGAATCAAGCACTGGTTTAAAGCCCCAGCTGTGCTCCATAGGAGTTGCCCCTTGGCATTGGCTATCATGAGTGAAAGAAATAAAACTATGTCAAATTCCTCTTTGTCTAAGGATTTTTCAATGGTTAGATAATCAAAGTGATTTTGATGCTCCATGAACTGAACATCCTGACCATTCAATTCACTTTGCTTTTTCCCTTTTTCGACTCATTATCCTTCACATTGTAAAAATAAGCTTTTATTTTGTTATAATTCATCCCCCATACTACAGCAAAGGGATCTGATTCTTGATTCCAGGGCTTCTCATTTGCACCAAATGATTGCCCCCCAGCTCTCTCACCTTTGTCTTTGTCATCATTGTTGTTGCCCATCTTTGCAGCACAAGCACTCCTCTTCTTCCACAAAGAATTGTCTTTGTGGGTATTGCCCAGGAATTTACACTTGGGACACTTGAGTTTGGGTTTTATGCAATCATGGGAAAGGTGTCCCTCCTTCCTGCAATTGAAGCAAGCACCTTTTTTGACCTTGCCCTTGTCATTAGTGGTGTTTATGCATGCCATGCCTTGTGTGGTCTTTTGAGTAGATGAGCTGTGCCCCCACTCCTTGGAATCTACGGAAGGCCTTGATTTGAAGGCCAATGGACTTAATCTCATGCAAGGTCAGCTCCACCATCATCTGGCAGTGTCCCTTGAATAATTCTTGCCTTATCTTGGAGGTAATTGCTCCTTCTAGCAGGTATACCCCTGAGACATTGTCAAGACCAGTGATGTGGTAATACTTCAGCCATTCAGCAATGAAATCAATGATCCCCCTTTTACCCTGCTTCAGCTTCATCAGCTTATTGCAAGCAAAATCCTTTTGTAGTTGCAGCCAAAAGACTGCCTTGATCTCAATCTCCAATTGGTCCCAGTCTGTTAAGGTATTGGTCTGGTTGGTGAGCTTCATAAGCTCCATGTCTGCATAATGGCTGCCTCATGTTCCTTTTAAGCGAGCAAGGACTGCATATGCTTGGTTAGTGCTGTGTAGTTCCAACCCATCCAAGGAGTCCCATCAACTCTCTTGTTCTTTGTACAGTTTCTTGTCTGTTGCTGACCACCTGCTGCAGGGTGGCCTGGGCTTGTGTGAGCTGTTGGTCCAGCCCCATTCTTTGATTTTTGAGCTCCTGAACCTTTTGCAAGTAGTAGTTCATGGCATTGAGCATCTGCTACCATTGCTCAGCAGTAATGTGCACAGGTCCTGACATTTCAGGAAATGAAAAGAAATATGTGTTGCATAAGGTTTAGTATGGTTTATGTGAAGGCTTTCATAGAACTGATCAAGGGTAGAGATAGTGTGCATCTATCCTGTTCCACTTATTGTGTTATGATTTGCCCCTATTCTTTTCTTCCTTGTCATCCTTGCTTACCATCATTGGCTTAACCCAATGCTTCAACTTGAATAGAGTGCTCTAGAACTTACAATGTGTTTGTCACATGCCTTTATCTTTGTTATCTTTGCTTCTTTTCTTTTTGAACATTCTTCACTTGGTCATAGAAGTTCCATAACCTTCCATGACTTTCCATTGCATAGTATATAAGCCTAGATACTTTATCCCTTGTACTCTAGCTTAGTCCTGCTCAATCTTACCTTGTTCCCTTGGCTTCCCTCATTGTAACTTGCTGCTGCTTCTTTGATAGGCAGATTTTACTCAAACCACCTGCTATATGTCCTAGCAGGCAGGACCCTTGACCCTGTGTGGCAAGTCCTTTGTCCTTACCTCAAACCCTTGACTCTACACTTTAGTTCTTTGAGCCTATGCTTGTTCCTACCTGGACTAAGTGTAATACATTGTACATATCATATTGTAGGTACTGGGTGTCAGAAACATAAATGTGACACCTGCACATTCTTTTGGGTATGGGGGTGGGGGTGTGGTATCTGTTGCTGTGGTGCCTGTGATGTCTTGCTTCTTCAAAGCCCCATTTTTCCAACTCTGCTACCTCTGTGGAAATGAACTCTCTCAAGAAGAAGTTTGGAAATTGGTTGCTATTCAACAGCTCCTGAATTTCCTCACTTTCTGGGTACAGTAATCCCCCTATGTCCTCCAAAGGGTCATCTGATAGGAGCCTAAGTTGTTGAAGATTTTGTTGAGGAGGTCCTCTGCCTTGCATATGAGTGCTGGATGGTGGCATGGAAGCTCTTTTTTGGCTATCCTTCTTTCCTGCTCCACTCTGGCTCCTATATCTGAATCAGCAAAGCTCCTGTCAAACAAATGTGAGCACACTTTGCATAAGTACTGTCAGCCTCAAATACATGTGAGGGATCAAGAGGAATTAAGGGTACTTGTACCACTTCCAGCTACTACATATGATGGGGAAGGTGTAGTCAAGTTCTAATGAAACACTTAGAGCCATAGTCTGATGTCTGGCATGGGTGAAAGTGTGAAGATGAGATAAAAAGTGTGAGCACACAAATTTGCAAGTACTCAAAGAGAGGAAAGATGAAGAAGGGAGTCTATCTTGCTATGGAACTCTGAGGGGAGAACCAAGAGAACTTGACTGAGGAGTTCCTTGGGAATCTATTGGCTTATATACTACTTTACATGTTTGTCTGTATACTATATAGACATAGATAAAGTGTTCATGTGCATCTGGTAAGGATGTGACAGCATAGCCATACATACATACTGTGGATCATGAGGAGAACATACCATAGGTGGATGGTATGACAGATCTAAAGATAAATGATCATAGGGGCCAACATGCCCTAGGTGTGAGGTGAGTTTGATCATGACATATGTGATGTCTGTGAAGTAAATCAAAAGGTGAATGCATGGTTTGTCAGTCCATGAAGAAGTGAAAGATCAAATGGGTCCATTTACAGTATCTGTAAGTGAAAGACAAACATACACTTAGATACCAGCCATTGCCAATACATATACCCTGTCAGGGGCCAAGAATGGAAAAAGAAAACAAAAAGAAAAGAGACATAAAGAAAACAAAAAATGTACATCCATAACAGCTTGAAGTATGCATCAAATCCCTTCCATTTCTTGACATCCTTCTTGGATTCAGATGCTGGAAACATAGAAAGATTATATGTATATTGCCTTAATGACAGCTTTTGCATTGCTACCTGATTTCTGTTTTAAAGCTTTACTTGCTGTTAGTAACCATACCTGTAAGATGAATATATGCTGCTTCTTTTGCACCCATTGCATTCTTTTCTACCATAGCAGGCACTTGCAGCTTATCATCCCTTTGCTTGACAATATCATGTTTAGTTGTTGTGCAAGTGTTGGCCAGCAATCTTGCCTTGGCTAGCAATGACAAATCAGAAAGATCATTCTTGTCTGAGATCAATAGCACAGGTGATACAGAATGTGATGGATTCAATGTAAGACAATCATCATCATTGTTGATGAACTCATTGCTTTTGTATTGCTTTTGTACTGGCATTGGATTGTGATATGCAAGTTGTATATAGAGAATGGCCAAGTCCAATGTTGTTGTATATTGTTTTTACAACTTGCAAGTGCCATTACATATGCAAAGTGGTGTAACAGACAAATAATGGACAAATATTTATTGCTTCTAGACATGCATGTGGATTTAGGACCCATCTTCACAAAGGAATTCCCTATTTCACTCATACAAAAAGGGAACTACAGATTGGAGATGAGTTAGTTTATCCATCATTCCTATTACTTCTTTGAGTTTCTATGGTTTGAATCTTTTTCAAATTGGGCCAACCTTCCTATGCCAGCTTGGTGGACCCCAAGGGATGGCTCTAATGATCCCTTTACCAAGCTAGAATGAAAACTATACTGGGACAGGAGGTTTAAAGAAGCTTAAGAAAGACTCTCTCTCAAAGGGACCCATTGCTGCAATGACATGCATAGTGCAGATGTGGCAGCTCACAGGGTCTTGGCAGGATCTTAGCAGGCTCCCCCAAACACTCTGGCTGTTGGCACAGTCACTCTTGGGGGTGCATTTGACTGCAATGATGTAGTATACATGAATATAGCACTTGCAGTGCTTGAAGAAGATATTATTATCAAAATTTTCAAACATTGAGCTGCAATGACACAGGGTGTGCAGTTGCAGCAACTAGCAGCCCTTCCTCCAGTTCTTTTATGTCTTGTCTTCATGAACATATATTGAACTTGTACCTTGCAGATCTTACTCTTCTTTAATCATATGATATGGCAATGCACACTCTCAAAGTGTCTGAAGACTTTAAGGTTGACAACACCTTGCTTACCCATATCCAAACCCTCCATGGACATGTCAACTACCTTATGTGGTCCATGAGAATGCAATCTATCCTCCAATCATTGTTAGTTTGGAGATGGATTGAGGGTACAGTAGTATACATATGCAACTACTGACATAGCAGACCAAGCCAAATGGCTTGCCATAGATAAACACATCATTGGGATCATGTCCCAGACTCTGTCTCATGGTTTACTCCATCATGCAAACTTCACCCATAACAACACTCATGATTTCCTGGCAAAATTGCTTTGGGAATGTTTCAGTGGACTTTTCACATCTTGTGGCTTACCTGGCTAATTCTATCTCTTCTCTAAACTGATGTAAACAGGCATCAGAACCCAATCAGCCACTGAGGACATGAGCAAGATCATGTCCTTATTTGATCAGATGGTTCAGGCAGGCCTTGTTATGTTTGAATCATTTAAAGCTATCTTGTTGCTGACTTGGTTTCCATCTGATTATTCTGCTTTCTGTACCACCATCACCAAGACTCAAGCCACTACCTTTATGGTAGATGTAGTCTTGAGTAAGATCTTATCAGAAATCAATCTTTGTGGAGCAGAATTAAAGTGGAGTAAGTGGTGCATTTCAAACTGATGTTATTTGAAAGGAACCACCCAAAACTAATACATGACAATCCAAGTCTAGCAATACTAGAACCATCTCTGGTGGTGTAAAGATAGTTTGTTGCCTAGAGATGTTGGCAGCATCATAGAGGTGTGATGGGTTTGTCTCTAAAGAGGTTCTGAAGGAAAGAGGTTATGAAGGAGAGGAGGAGGAGAGGCATTCCCAGCAAGATAGCAGTGTTCTGGGTGCATTCAGAATGATCCACTCAAAAGTGGATAAATCAGAAAAAGCAGAAGAGACAGAGACAATGGTGATGATGATGGTGAGGCATTATGAAGTACAGAATATGAAGTACAAGGTGATAGACATAGGCAGGGACAATTTCTGGGCAAGTGATGTGATGTGATTGAGTTCAAGTTCAATAGATTGTTTGAAATGGTAACAACAATCCTTTATAGTCTAGGCATACCCAAGACTTAAGATTGAAGTAGCATATATGAAGGAATGGGAAGGGTAGAATAATGCATAAGGAACATACAGGAATGCATAAGGATGAATAGAAATGAAGTCCAAAACAATGTAAACAAATCCAAAAAAAAAGTGGATGCAAAAGTTAGTGTGGATACATGCAGAAGAAGACAAAACAACAGTGGAAAAATGTGGAATGTACTTGACAATGAAGAACAAAGTGGCATATGTGATAGACATCCTGGGGAGCAGTCCCTGGCATAGGAATAACTAGATATGAACCTAGAGGACCATAGTTCCTTACAGTGAGATCCAAGTGGGTTATGGCCAGGATGGACTGTTCAACCAAGGATAAGGCAACCCATATGCTGATCACAATTGGGCTGGATTCCAATCCAGGCAAAACTGTCCCAAGCAGCAAGAATGAGACAAGGGAAAGGGAAAGGTGAAAGCCAATGAGATTATAGGTAATGGATTTGCTCATGCTGTCAAACTTGATGAAAACAAACCAGAATATGACCTAAGACACTTCAGAAATCTCCATGAAGCATCCACCATTACCTTACAGGAACAATGGGATTGTGATGGCACCCTTTGGAGTAGCTGGACAGCATCCAAAGACATCACATGGAAAGAGAGATCATGAAAGGCAAAAGCCATGACATGTGGGAAGAGCCCACACTCAACAATGACAAAGGCATTGAGATTGATACTGGTATGGATATTGGGAACCTGTATTCCTTTTATGCCTATGCCCACTCAATCTGAAATAGCAGGTGCAGGCCCATCTACATCTAGACAGAGACTTCCAGATTTAATAATCCAAGAATGCTTCAACTCAAACAACTCTTATGTGTCACCACCAACTTCCTCTCTGATTATGCCAATCCAGGAGGAGATCCAGAGATCACTCTTACCACTCTGGGTTGAGTGAGACATAGCACCAGCAATAGAGGCACTGAGACCTCCAGGAGGAGATCCAGAGATCACTCTTACCACTCTGGGTTGAGTGAGACATAGCACCAGCAATAGAGGCACTGAGACCTCTTACTGAGACACTGACACCAAAGAAGTCAAAGCTGAGGCAGAAAAAAAAGACAGGGAAGTTATCTTACTTGGAGGACTTATTTTGGACAAATCTCATCTCACACACAACCACTTGAATGAAGCCCTATTGAATTGTCCATCTCTCATTGACTTTCCACTCCATCCTATATACCAGGTTGTTGGAATCTCAGCTGCCTTCAAAAGAGGTCAAGATCAAAGGACTTATGAAGGAGTTGCACCTGGCCACATTTCTACAGATAGTACTGGATGGACAAGTTACAATAAAGCAGTAGAAAAGAACCATAATAATAATTATGAGATTGTTGTGTATGATGAAGAGCTTAATGAATGCCCACACTTCTATCTAGGGGGTGAATCCCAGTATGAATCACAAGATCCAACCTGCCACATTTCTACAAATCTCAAAAATGCAGCAGAATGTAAGTCTGCAAATGAGGAAATGACATTTATAGGGTATGAACCCAACACTAAAGGTTGGAGATTTTGGTCAAAGAAAAAGCATTGAGTTGTTGTGGCTACTAATGCTACATTTGATGAGAACTACTTTCTGCACTGTTCCAATAGTCAGAAAGATGGATCTGCCTCTATTCCCATAAAAAATCAAGACCCTGAAGAACCTGAGGATCTACTTGTGATCCACTACAATGATGCAAATAGCATGGATATGGCAAAAGCACACCTCAAGAATACATATACATACCAGTACCAATGCCTACTACAAGAGTAGAGTGTAATCAGTACTACCAACCATATCAATGTTCACCTAGTCATACTGACTCTAAAGACAATGATCTGTATGATTAGGATTGGGGTGGCATGGATCTCCCAGCTCCACCTTCTTCACCAAGCTCACCAGAACCTAAAGGTCCTTCACCAGAAGGATTTAGAGCTTCACCAATATGACCTGGAGTTATCAGAGACAAACCTGATACAAGACATCAAAGCAGCATTGAGGATAGACATCAGCATAAGTGTAAGGTTGTATTTGACTCACCATTAACATCTCCACCTACTTCAGAGGAAGAGAGATTTTGGAGAGTACTGGCTCAAATACCACTCAATTGGATGCCTTCTAGACAAAGATCTGGAGAACCATTACCCAGATTCTGAGCTCTACCACACCATTATCATCCTTTGCAAGAACCTTGATCTACATTCAGAGTACCTGTAGATCAGAGAAAATCTTAGAGAATACCAGTTCCTTGAATCAGACCTGATAACACTTATGGAGATTGACCTCCAATTGGAATTGAGAGAGAATTAGAGCAAGGCCTGGATACAATCCAGGAGGAGTCACCAATGAGAGAGTACATGGAACCTGAATTGGATGATGCAATCTGCTGCAGCAGTACACAACCCTCAGATGTGGCAGAAGTTAGACCCACAAATAAAGAAGACTTAGGAGATCTATACAGTAGTCAATGGATGAGACACCACTTATCTGCTGCTATTAGCCTTTTGGAATGGACATTACCCAAGACTTACTGGAATATTTCCAAACTACCCCAAGACCAAGCAGAAGCTTGAAATAAGGCATGCCAAGAAAAAATAAAATCATCACAAGAAAGAAAAGTTTGGGATTTGGTTGACTTATCAAGAGGTTGCATACCTATCAAAGGAAGATGAGTACTTGCCATATGTCCAGGAAATTGAGTCAAAGCCAGATATGTTGCAAAAGGCTTTACTCAGATTTTCAGAATAGACTATGAGGGGACTTTCTTCTGTTGCCAGATTTGAATCTGTGTGACTTATTTTGGCACTAGCAGCCCTCAATGATTGGGAGACAGAAGCACTAGATGTCAAAACTGCTTTCCTATTTGGTGAATTAGATGAAAAAGTCTATATGTATCAGCCAAAAGGACTCATAGTGAAAGACCAGGAAGGTCTGTTGACTCAGAAAAGCCATCTATGGCTTGAAGCAGGCAGTGCTTCAGTGGAACAAGCTACTACACCAAAGCCTTGTTGCCCTTCACTTTAAGAGATGTACTTCCAACTTAGGCATTTATGTCAAACATATCAGAAAAGAAATAATCATTATCATAATATATGTTGATGATGTTCTATTCATTGCCTCTAACAGATCTCAAGTACTTTTCCATAAAAAGAAGTTCATGGTGAGATGGGAATCTAGAGATCTTGGTGAAGCCAAAAAAGTACCTTGGAATGGAAATCATTTGAGACTGATCCAAGAGAACTCTTACCCTTGGTCAATGCAAATATGCTGACAAAGCTATCAAGTGATTTGGTCAAGAGAATTGTAAGGAAAATATTGTTCCCCTTCCAACTGGCTATATTCCAAAGCCTAATGGAGAAGAAGCTAATCCAAAATTGTGAAGCCAATACCAATCAATAATAGGATCCTTGCTATATATAATGCTTGAAACCAGACCAGACATTACATATGCTGTAATCAAAATGTCACAATTTTCTTCTAATCCTACAGAAGAACACTTAGCAAAAGCAATGCAAATTGTCAAGTACTTAGCCCATATTCCTAACTTAGGAATTAAGTATTCCATTTCAGGCAAGAAAAATGACCTTATTGCTTATTCAGACACAGATTGGGTGGGTCATGTAGAAACATCTAGATCTACCACCAGGTATATAATTTTCTTAGCCAATGGAATTTTCTCTTGGCTTTCAAGACAAAAACATGTTCATTTGTCATCCACTGAAGCAGAATATTGTGGTATGACAGAATGTGCTAAGCAAATCCAATGGATTTCAAACCTCTTTGGTGAACTTCATTTTTCTCAAATAAAAGTTCCCATGTGTGTGGACAATCAAGGAGCTATATTCCTAGCATCCAATCCTGCACAAGAAGATCACACCAAACACTTTGCAGATATCTTTACCAAAAACCTTGGAAAGATAAGGTTCAAAGAAGGAAGAAAGGCCCTTACTCTAACTACTACCACAAAGAAATAATTCTTTGATGAGACTCACATTTCAAACATGAATAATGAGGAGGAGTGTTGAGAATGTAGCATGACTAATGGTCACATGATTAATCACATGGCATAGGATCAATTTGTATCTGATAGAACCTTATAGAATGTTGTAGAACATTCTCCATGCTTACATAACAGCTTATACTATCCATTTGAAATAGAACTAGTAATCCTATTGGATAGAATACTGTAGAATAGTACAAACAAGTACACACAATATATGTATATAAAGGAGAGCAGAGCTCCTCTATTCAATAGAGAGTTGAATACAAGATCATTCTACTTTAAAGAGACTTGAACAGTCCTCTACACATCTTCAAGTGAGTATTTCCACTTGAGAAGTTTCTCTATCCCACTGCATTCAAGTAGTGCATAAAGTACCTTTATTCTCAAAACCAACTGGGTAGACTTGGTACCACAACCAAGACTTGCTGGGCAAAGTAATAGTGGTGATGGATCAGAACAAAAGCAATGGAAAGGAAAAGGAAAGGAGAAACAGCAGAGGATAGACAAGATTCCTTTTGGAAATCTTCATTTTCTTGAAACAGGTTTCAGCTGGAAAAACCCTGATGGTTCTTGGAAACCAACTCCATGGAGAAATGGAAGTGTTGTAGTATGGGATGGAACTTTCAAACCAGGTGGACATTATGAGTTTGAAGATTATCATGGTTTTGAACAGTATTCAGCATGCATGACCATAAGCCCCTATTGAAACACCCAAGACTATTGGATAGTTGACAGTGGTGCAACCAACCACATCACACCAAACCTTGATGATTTTATCCTGTTTAGTGATGGGGAGAAAATTTGTAAAGTCACTAATGGAATGACTATGACAATGAGTGGTCCTGGACATGTTATCATTATGTAAATCCAAGGATCAAGACCCACTCATTTTAAGAGATGTTTGGTATTCACCTGATTCACCACACAAGCTATTCTCTTTACCCACATTAACCAAACTAGGTTATACTGTTACAGATGTACATTTTTTGCTTTCTTTATGTCTCTTTTCTTTTCCTTTTCCCTTTCCATTTTTGGCCCCTGATGGGGTGTACACATTAGCAATGGCTGACATCTAAGTGTATGTTTATCTTTCACTTATGGATATATGAACCCATTTAATTCTTCACTTCTTTATGGACTCACAGACCATGTATTCACCTTTTGATTTTCTTCACAAACATCCATATGTTATGATTGGACTTGCCTCACGCCTAGGGCATGTTGGCCTCTATGATCATTCATCTTTAGATCTGCCACACCATGCACCTATGGTATGTACTCCTCATGATATATGCATATATGGCTACACTGCCACATCCTCACCAGATTTGCATGGACACTCTATCTATGATTTGTACAATACACAGACAAACATGTAAAGTAGTATATAAACCAATAGATCTCCAAGGAACTCCTCAGTTGAGTTCTCTTGGTTCTCCCCTTAGAGTTCCAGACAAGATAGACACATCTCACTTCCTTTCCTCTCTCTCTTGAGTACCTGCAACTTGTGTGCTCACACTTGTCATCTTATTTCTCACACTTTCAACCACATCTGCACTCAACTATGACTTTGAGTGTTTTATACACTGTGAAGATTACACAGAAAGCAACAATAGTTTAGAACAAACATGGCCAATTGGTGTTACAGGCATCAGCTTTCTCACCAAACAGAGGACTACATTGGAAGATCTAATCCCTAATCAACTAGATCCACCAGAGCAACAACTAGATACACCTTCATCACCTCATACACCTCCACAAAGACCAGTTTCACCTCCTAGAGCACCAAGACACATTCTCCTTTTACCTCCAGCACCAATCAGAAGATCCACAAGAGTACCACAACCAAGGAACATTTCTGATAATTATTATGAAGAAATTCCTCCAACTGAGATAGAACAGGATGACAACCTGGACTTCCCAGAGATTGCTCAAAAGGAAATAAGTGCTCATTTTATGAAAACACTCATGTCCCAGGCAGCACCAGTATTCAGGATACCAAGACAATACAAAGATATTACCAAACTGCCAAAAGAACAACAGAAACCATGGTATGAAGCATGTGATGAAGAAATGAAATCTATGAAAGAACAAAAAGTATGGGATCTAACAGATCTACTGCCAGGTTGGAAACCCATCACAGGGAGATGGGTGTTTGTTAAGAAAAGTGATGGACAAACAAAGGCACAATTCATTGCTAAGGAATGTACTCAAATCTTTGAAATAGATTTTGAGGAAACATTCTCTCTGGTTGCAAGGTTCAAAACTGTTTGACTCCTACTCACACTAGCAGCTTTGGAAATTGAAGTACTAGATGTGAAAACAGCCTTCCTCTTTGGAGATCTTGATGAAGAGATCCATATGACACAACCTGAAGATTTTATACAAAAAGGAAAAGAGACAAAGGTTTGTTGATTGAACAAAGCCATATATAGACTGAAACAAGCCATCCTACAATGGAACAAGGCTTTACATGACTCACTATTGAAGATGGCCTTCAAATAGACATTCTGAGATCCAGAAGTCTATGTCTTCTTCCAAAAAGAAGATATTGTGTTATGATTTGCCCCTATTCTTTTCTTCCTTGTCATTCATGCTTATCATCATTGGCATAACCCAATGCTTCCACTTTGATAGAGTGCTCCACATTTGTCACATGTCTTTATCTCTCTTATTTTTACTTTGCTTTTTTTTCAAACATTCTTTGCTTAGTTATAGAAGTTCCATAACCTTCCATGGCCTTCCATTGCACAGTATATAAGCCTAAGTACCTCATCTCTTGTACTCTAGCTTAGTCCTGCTCAATTCTACCTTGTTTCCCTTCACTTGCCCCTATTGTAACTTGCTGCTACCTCTTTGGTAGACAGATTTATCTTTGAACCACCAACCATATCTCCTGGTTGGCAAACCCCTTGACCCCAGTGGCAAGTACTTCATCAATACCTTGAATCCTTAACCCTATGTTCTAGTGCTTTGAGCCTATTCTTGTTCCTACCCAGACCAAGCATAATAAAAAGACCAAGCTCTCTTTTAGGACTGTCTTCATTATAGATCCTTCACCATTCCTCCCAGGACCCCCTCCCACAGAAAATGAGCTCTGTGCAGTACACCAGGCTTATCACAGTAGATGTTACGCAGGGCATACCTTGAGTAGACCAAGACTATGTCGATAGACTTACCAACGAGCAGGACACTCACGAAGAGGTACGACTCAGCTCGAAGGGACGAAGGGATGAAGGACCACGCCAAAGAGGCGGACTGGGGACTAAGGGACTGAGGGACTGAGAGACTGAGGATGACTCAAGAATACGCTAGATTGCGCAGATCGAGAATAGAGTACATCGTAGTGAACGGATGGACTATATACCAAGCAACGCGTAAGCATAGAATGTCATGGAACAATAGAGAACAAAGGACGCATAAGCGTTTAGTAAAAGAAGATGAGTAAAAGATGCGCAGCATCGGAAATGAAGAGAACAAAAGAACGCGTGAGCGTTAAGTAAACGGAAAAGAGTAAGCGGCGTGCATAGGAGAGAACAAGAGTACGGTGGAAACATATAACTGTAACATTACCCCCTTCCGAGCCTTGAAGTCCCTGACCTCAAGATTAAGCCGAGTCTGCCAAAGGAGGGGCAGGGAAGGACGCTGCGAATGCCTGAGAAGGAGAGAAGTTTTCAAAGGGGCAGTCGGAGAAGATATGACCAGCCTCATCACATCGAGCACAAGTACGAGTGGGACAGAAGCAATCAGAATGACCCCAACGAGAACAAGCAGAGCACTGGATGGTAAAACAGATGGTGGAAGGATGTCCGGGAGCATAAACCTGGCATGAAGGACAGCGGTATTCGGGGCAGTTCTCACGATAGTGTCCAGAGCGGTGGCAGTGGTAACAGGTGGTAGACAGGGTGGCTGCAGGACGGGTTACAGGGGAAGTGAGGGTTTGGACCGCAGAGGAGAGGATATGATGTCCTGCCGGGTTTTGGAAGATCTGGATGTGGTCCCGGTTGAGAGCAAGGACATGTTGATTGACGATAAAACCATCAGCGCGAAAGAGAGGATCATTGACGCGATCGAGAGGAATCAATCGTACGGAGGAGAGACGAGAGGCAAGTGGCAGAGTGGTAGAGTCGGCAGGAGGGGCAATCGGCAGAGGTGGGGGGGAAGAGGGAGTGGAGATGACAGAGGAAGAGGTAACGGTGGGAATAGAAGTAATGGAATTGAGGTATCTGTCCTGTGCATCATGAGGGAGAGAAAGGTAAATGCGTCGGAAAGTAGGGTAGAGAGTAATGGGATCAAGTCATTCGACAAAAGTGTGAAAACCATGGAGGTGAAGGATAGAAAGAATGCGATCAGGGAGGCGGTTAATCAAAGAACGGAGGGGAAGGCCAAAAGCCGCCGGAAGATCAGAAGGGGCAGCTTGGAAGTGGTACGATTGTACTTTGGAAACGTCAAGAAAGAGGCGTACGAGTTCCTGAGAGATTTCGTCCTCGTTATAGAGGGGGTCGGTCTCGAGGGCGTGGACGAGGGTAGGATCGGCGAGGATGGCGGTGTAGAGAGTGTAGATGGCGGAGGTGGGTAAGAAAGTGGGCTGTACACGTCTGGAGCGTAATGGAGAGGAAATGGAAAGCGGAGAAGAAGAGGTAGACAAGGAAATGATGGACATTGCGAAGGAAGCAAAGAATAGGGAGTACAAAAAGGTTTACAAAAAGGGAGAAGTAGAAAACAACTAGGATCATATAATGAGTTTTTCAATAGTTTTTTATGTGAACGGGGCAATCGTTGAAACGGCAAAAGTATTCGTGTTCAAGGAAATGAGAAGAGGATAGTGTGGGATGGCGAAGAAGAAACCAACGTCGGGCTTTAGCGCGGGGTGAGAATAATTGTAAGTATGCAAGTTCGATGGGGATTGGGTCCATGCTATCGTAGAGAGTGAGTTCGTTTATAATCGGAGAGGATGTCCTTGGCGTGACGGAGATTACTCTCCGGTTCCCATGTGTTCTCTGCTGCGGAGTATCCTTTCCATGCGGTCAGGTACTGATAACGGCCAGGGGATCCCTTGTGTGAGAGAATGCCGTCAATTTCGTATTCCTCTTCCCCATTGATAACGTCAGGAGGCGGTGTGGGAAATGAAGGGCCATGCGTTTCTGTGGAGCAGAAGGGGGAAAGGAGGGTGGCGTGGAAGACGTCATGAATTTTCCATGTGGGGGGTAGGCGGAGGCGATACGACAAGGGAGATAGTACCTGAGAGATCTCGAAGGGGCCCAGCTGTTTGGGTGTGAGTTTCCTAGAGGGGTAAGGGATGCGGAGGTTGGTAGCTTTCAACCATACCTTATCGCCTACTTTCCACGGGGAGAACTTCCGGGAGCAGTGTTGGGCCATGAGGTGTCGGGCTGACTTGTGTGCTGCCAAGGCTTCCTTTCGCGATTCTTCCAGGGTGGTGAGGCGGGATGAAAGGGCTGGGATGAAAGTCTTTCTGAGGGAGGGGTAAGCGCGGGGATTGTAGCCTAGCATAAGGGAGAAGGGAGAGGTCTTTGTGGAGGTGTGGGGGGAAGAGTTGTGGTGGAATTCGGCAGAGGTGATGAAAGAGGACCAGGAATGAGGTTGGTTGCCACAGAATAGTCGGAGATAAGTTTCGATTTCCTGGTTGACACATTCAGTTTGACCATCAGTCTGGGGATGGTATGCTGTGGACAGTCGGACGTCGTAGTGTAGGAGGCAAGCTAATTCTCTGGCGAAAGCTGAGGCAAATTGGGGGCCGCGATCGGAGATGATGGAGTCATGGAGTCCGAAGCATTTGAAGACATTGTTGTAGAACAGGAGGGCTACTCCCGCAGCATCAATGGTTTTTAAACATGGCATGAGAATTACCCCCTTCGAAAGGCCGTGGTTGACCACGACCAGTAAAGAATCAAACCCAGACGAGAGAGGAAGGTCTGTAATCAGGTCCATGGAGAGTTGGCGGAAAGGAAGAGAAGTAGTCGAGGGAATGGGAGAGAGGGGGGGTGTGGTGGGGTGGGTGTTCACCTTAGATTGCTGGCAGAGGGCGCAGCCGGCGATGAAGTTCCTGACAAAGGTAGATAGACCCGGCCACCAGAAGTCTCGCTTGATGAGAGCCTTGGTCCGGAAGAAACCCATGTGGCCAGTGGTCGGTGATGTATGGAAGGAAAGAAGTAGGGCAGACCGGGAGGCGGGGGGAATGTAGAGTCAGTTGCGAAAGTATAAATGGCCATTGTCAAAAGACCAGTCATCAGGGGAGGAACGAGGGAAGAGGGAGGAATTGTCCTGAAGGGAGCGAAGTGCACAAATGACTAGGGGGTCGGAGGAGGAAGAACGGCGGATATTGTCGGCCAAGGCGAGATCGAGGGCGGAAATAACGACAGGGTCTGGGAGGATGGAAGAGATATTATCCAGGGAGGTATCGACCTCAACATTGCGAGAGAGAGCATCCGTGGGGGCCATGCGAGAACCAGGAGTTACCTGCCAGACGATGTCGAAGTCTTGGAGGAGAAGAGACCAACGAGCCTGTCGACGAGAGAGCTTTCGAAGGTCTTTGAGGTAGGAGAGGTTTTTATGGTCG
>JBBPMV010000135.1:4383-29235 GCA_038090495.1 Heimioporus retisporus | reverse complement strand
ACAACATATTACAACATATCACAGTAATTCTACAGTCACACATAGTTACAGGCACATGTCACAATGTTGATACATCACATCACATTACATTACATGCACCACAGGATCCATCAGCACACAATAGATTTTTGTCACAGCACGGTATAGCCAGTACAGCACGTATTAGGGTAGTTTTGCTAATAAAATGTAGTTTACATATCCTAATTCATGTTTGAACTTGGTATTTTTTTTTTGCATGTCACATGTTAGTTGAACTGTTCATGTTACACATCACAGGACTACCACTACCAAGATCAGGCAAGACCATCAATGCAATTGTGCACCACTGCCTCAACAATGTCGGCATAGCAGGTGGACTACAATCCAATGTGCCACCACCACCTGACGATGATGTTGGGTGCCACCATCACTGCACAACAACAACAACATCATGGTGTACCACCACCAGTCACCAGGTGATGACTACGATGTGGGCAAGGCATGCAGCAGTGCACCTACCACCTGGCGTGCCACCACCACATGATGATGACATGGCCTGCCATCACCACCACATAATGACGATGATGCGCAAGGATGCACAACAGCCACCACCTTAACAACGATGAGGTGGTGGGGGGACCACCATTGCTACCACTGCACTATGACAATGCAGGTGAGGACGCACAACAGTGTGTCAACCACCTCAACAACAACAGCATAGTGGGCAGACCGCAACCCAACAGTGTGCCACCACCACACAATGACGATGTGGCATACCACCACCACCATGCAACAATGGCAACACAGGTGTGGATGTGTGACAGCACACCCCCCACCTCAATGACAACAATGTGGCAGGGGCCAGCGAGCCAATGGCATGCCACTACTACACAATGATGACATGGGTGCCACCACTACCACACCACAACAACAATGTGGGTGAGGACACACAACAGCACATCTACCACCTCAACAGTGATGACATGGTGAGGGGACAGTGACCCAATGGTGTGCCACCACCACACAACAACAGCATATGGCAACCCAGTGGTGTGCTGCCACCATACAACAACAACAACAATGTGGGCGAGGATGTGCAACAGCACACCCACCACCTCAATGGCAACGATGTGATGGTGACCCAACGGCATGCCACCACTGTGCGACGACAACAACACGGGCGAGGACACACAACAGCATGCCCACCACAATGGTGACGATGTGGTAAGGGACAGTGACCCAACACCATGCCACCACCATGCAACGACTGTGTATGGCAACCCAGCAGCATCACTGCAACGATGGCACAGTGAGCCGGCAAACAAATGGTGTGCCACTACTACCACTGCTGTGACAACGATATGAGCGAGGACACTGCAAC
The DNA here is from genome assembly GCA_038090495.1 of Heimioporus retisporus. Classification (NCBI taxonomy): domain Eukaryota; kingdom Fungi; phylum Basidiomycota; class Agaricomycetes; order Boletales; family Boletaceae; genus Heimioporus; species Heimioporus retisporus. The sequence continues at coordinate 27,875 of JBBPMV010000135.1, read as the reverse complement.
AGTGCATCCACCACCTCAACGATGGCAGCATGACAGGCAGAAGGGTGACCAAATGGCACCACTACCACTACCTACCACTACTGTGAAGACGATGCAGGCAAGGATGCCACAACAGTGCGCCTACCACCTTGGCAACAATGGCATGATGGTGCTAGGGTAACTATATGCCAATGGTAGGTCCTTTCCAATTTATTATTATTACTATGTACTCTATAGTGTATGTACAATATAATAAATATATATACATATATATCTTTTCTATTTATGAATGAGGCCAAAAAAAAAGTATCTACTGGTGTACATGTTGTACAGTGCTGTACAGATTACTAATGGATTACAGCACTGTGGCCTGCTGTAGTGCTGCTGCACAAGGGGGGACCTTGCCATAACGCTGTGACATCTGTCACTTGCTGTACAGCATTGTATATAACATCCTGGATTTGCTGATGTAGAAGGGTGATGTTGTCATTATCATCATCAGTGGTAGGGAGGAGGTCAGGACAGTGAGATAGGGCATCTGGGGCAGCAAGGGAGGTCCCAGGTACATGGGTGAGGTGGAGGTCAAAGTCTGAGATGTTGAGTAATCATTGAGCCTGTCAACAATTGAGCTTTTGGGGTTGGTGAAAGTAAGTCAGGTTTTTGTGGTCAGTGAAGACCTGAACCTGGAAAGGGGAGCCCTGGAGATAATGTTGCCATGTTTTGAGGCCACAAATGACTGCAAGGAGTTCTTGGTCATAGATATCATAGTTTTGTTCTGTGGGGGAGAACAATTGTAACAGGTAGGAACAGGGATGCCAGTCGCCATTGGCATTGGTTTGGAGAAGAACACCTCCTGAAGCATACTTAGAGGCATCAGTAGCAATGGCAAAGGGTCAGGTGGGGTCAGGGAGGTGAAGGATTGGTTGGGAGAGAATGAGCTTCTTCAGCTCATCAAAGGAGTTCTGGCAGAAGGGGGACCAGTTCCAAGGTTAGTTCTTCTTGGTGAGGTCAAGGAGGGGGTAGGTGATGTTGGAGTAGTTGGGGATGAAATGTCGGTAGAAGTTGGTGAAGCCAAGGAAAGAACGAACATCCTTGACTTTGGAAGGGGTGGGCCACTCCTGAATACCATTGAGTTTGACTGGGTCCATGGCTAGTTCATCTGGGCAAACAATCATGCCCAGATATTTGACCTTGGAGGCTGCAAATTTGCATTTCTCAAGCTTAAGATGGAGATCAAGTTCCTGCATACATTGTAGGACATGTTTGGTCTGTTCTTTGTGGGTTTTAGCATTGGGGGAGAAGATAAGGAGGTCATCCATGTAGATGACAAGCCATCCTTCAGCAATCATATCCTGAAAAGAGTCATTCATGAATCATTGGAAAGTGGCAGGGGAGTTGCAAAGTCCAAAAAACATGACAGTGGGTTCAAAGAGACCTCTGTGGGTGATGAAGGCTGCTTTCCATTGATGTCCATCTTTGATATGAACATTGTTATAACCCCATTGAACATCGAACTTAGTGAAAACTTTAGCTCCCTTGAGTTTATCAACAAGCTCAGAGATGAGGGGAAGGGGGTAAGCATCTTGAACAGTATGTTTGTTGATGTATTGGTAATCCTGGCGGGGGCAGAGACCTCCATCCTTCTTTTTAATGAAGAAGAAGGGAGTGGCTTGGGAGGAGTTCAATGGGTGGATCTTTCCAGCTGTGAGGTTTTCATCAAGGAAGGCTTCAGTAGCTGCCTTCTTGTCTGGAGAGAGAGGGTAGAGTTTGCTGATCTTAGAGGAGAAGGATTTATCAAGGTTGATCTCATGGTTGTAGGGTTGGCTGGGGGGTATGTAGTTGGTTGCTTCTTTCAAGAAGACAGAAGCAAAGTCAGCGTATTCTTGTGGAAGAACTGGCTTGGGTTTCACCTTCTTGACAGCCATAGCAAGTTTGGTGGCAGTGGTAAGTTTGGCGATGGTGGCATTTGGGATAAAGCAAGAGCCACATTGGATGGTTCATTGGATGACTCAGATGTTGTGGTTTCAAAGAAGGTGTTGTTGTTGGGTCTCCTTCTTCATGTAGTCAAAGAGTTGTCCATCCCAAATGGTATCAATGTTGACATGTCGAGGGGGTCAAGGAGTAGAGATCATAGGGGTAGGAGGGGGGAGTCAGGTGTGTTTCTGATAGAGGCGATTGGATTGATCAGACTCTAGGGGAATGGACAGCTCACAAGAGGTCCAGTTGATAGTGGGGTTGACTTCCTTAAGCCAAGGGAGTCCAAGGATGATGTTCTCTTTTCCACAATTGAGGATGTAGAAAGTGACTTGGTGAGCCACAGATCCAATGCAGACAAAGAGGGAGGTCGTGAAGCAGATCTGACCATTCTTGTTGGCAGATTGGTTGACATTGTTAACAGTAATAGGGGTGGTGAGTTTGGTCTTCAGGAGTTTGTGTTTTCAGACAAAGTCCCAGTCGATGCAAGAGATTTGTGCTCCTGGGTCAATCAGAGCATGAGTACCAACAGCTTTCAAGTGCAAAGGTTCAATGATATGAACAGGGATTTGCATAGACTGTTGGTTATTGATGATACAAGTACAGATGCACAAGAGAAGGAGGGTTGTTGTGTTGGGGTATGCCCCCATCTAAAAATCCTTGCCTGGAATGGCAAAGGAGATTTGAGCCACAGTTTCTTCATTGTTGTTGTCCTCAACTTCTCTCAGCTGGGGAACTTCTTCAACCTTCCTAACCTTCTTCTCCATAGTCTTCTTTGGCTTAGGGTTGTTGGAGGGAAAGGTAGGACATTCACTGGAAAGATGACCAGTCTTTCAACATTGGAAGCAATGTCCTTCTGCAATGCATTTGTGATGTTCTTTGGGGGTGAGTTTGCCAAGCTTGATGATGTCGATGTCCATGGTATCAGGGTCTTTCAAGGGGTGAGAGGAGGAGGAAGTGAATGAATGATAAGTGGAGGAACCAGACTTGTTCCTTTTGGCAATATCTTCAGCTTTTCCCCATTGGGTGAGGAAATGAACAGCCTTAGAATACCATTCACTGATCTTGGTGGGGATGGTGTCCATGGACATGATGCAATGCATGAGACAGACAGGGAGGGCAGTGGAAAAATACCTGATAAGGATGTTCTCATCCATGATCTCACTAACCTGGACTTTGTTGCAGAACTCAGAGATAAACAAAGTGAGTTCTGGGATACTGGCATTGCTGGACATTTGTTGGGTGGAGAGCCAAGTGATGGCCAGGGCTCAAGTGTCATGGTGTTCGAAGGTGGTCCAGAATGAAGAGAGGAAGTTGGAGAATTTCCCAAAGCCAGTAGGTTTCCCAGAGGCGTTGGGGGTGAGGGTAGCCTTGTGAAAGGAGGAGGCCCAGGTGAGGGCAGCTCCAGACTTCATATATGAGAGGGCAAAAGCAATCTGCTTTGCCTCGGTGTTGTATACTTCTTCATTAATGAGGAGATAGGTCTGGACAGAGTCCAACCAGATGGTAGCCTTGGTGTAGTTGCCATTGAAGGTGTCAGGAGAGCCAATGCGAAGTTTGACTGGTTTCAAGAGGGTGGTCATAGTGAGGGGAGGTGCAAAAGGTGGGAGAGGTTGGGTAGAGGTGAAAGTGTGGACAAGAGGGGGAGGGGCGGGGGCAGGGTGAGGCGCTTGGAAGGGAGGTAAATGGGGGTGGGAAGCGGTTGGGGTGGGGGAGGGTGGCATGGGATTTCTGGGGATGTGAAGCACCAAGGAGAGTTGGTGGGCTAGGTCAATGTCCTCCTGTTGCTCAGCAGTAGTAGGAAGGGTGGTGTCTGGATCTAGGTGGGATTGTTCTGAGGGGGAGGATGAAGAGGATGAAGTTTCTGAGGGGAGTTCTACTGTGGTGAGCCTGTGCATACCATGCAGAGCTTGTTCTCTGTGGGAGGGGGTCCTGGGAGGAATGGTGGAGGATCTATAACAGTGATAGTCCTAAAATGTAGAGCTTAGTCCTTTTGTTATGCTTGGTCTGGGTAGGAACAAGCATAGACACAAAGAACTACAACACAGGGTCAAGGGTTTGAGGTGAAGATGAAGGACTTGCCACTCAGGGTCAAGGGTTCTGCCTGCTAGGATGTATAGCAGGTGGTTTGAAGGTAAGTCTGCCTATCAAAGGGGTAGCAGCAAGTTACAATGAGGGGAGCGAGGGAAACAAGGTAGAATTGAGCAGGACTAAGCTAGGGTACAAGAGACGAAGTACCTAGGCTTATATACTGTGCAATGGAAAGTCATAGAAGGTTGTAGAACAACTATGACTAAGTAAAGAAAGTTTGAAAAGAAAGAGAAGCAAAGATAACAGAGATAAGGGTGTGTGATGAACATGTTGTGTGTTTTAGAGCACTCTATCAAAATGGAAACATTGGGTTAGGCCGATGATGACAAGTAAGAATGACAAAGAGAAAAGAATAGGGGTGAATCGTAACAGGAGCTCAGGAGGCAGATTCCAGCCTACATCAGCTTTGACAGAGGAGGAGCAACTAGGGGAGATATTGGGCATTGTGATGAGATGATGGTGGAGATGAGGATGGGGGGAAGACAGAAAGGTGAAGGTTCTTATAATCTGAGAGGATTTCCTTGGCATGTTTGAACTCCAATTCAGGAAGCCAGGAATCTTCTTTGGCCAAGTATCCTTTCCATCAGACCAAGAAGCGGTGGTTGTTCAGGGTTCTCTTGTATCAGATCACCTTTTCCATCTTGTACTCTTCTTCTCCATTAATAAGATCAGGTGGGGGAGAAGGGAAGTTCAGGCTGTTACACTTGGTCCAGGTAGGAATGAGCATAGGCTCAAAGAACTAGAATGTAGGGTCAAGGGTTCAAGGTAACAATGAAGGACTTGCCACTCAGGATTAAGGATTCTCCCTGCTAGGACATATAGCAGGTGGTTTGAAGGTAAGTCTACCTACTGAAGAGGTAGCAGTGAGTTACAATGAGAGGAACGAAGGAGAACAAGGTAGATTGAGCAGGACTAAGCTAGGGTACAAGGGATGAGGTGCCTAGGCTTATATACTGTGCAATGGAAAGTCATAGAAGGTTGTAGAACAACTATGACTAAGCAAAGAAAGTTCGAAAAGAAGGAGAAGCAAAGATAACAAAGATAAGGGTGTGCGATGAACATGTTGCATGTTCTAGAGCACTCTATTGAAGTGAGAATATCAGGTTAGGCCGATGATGACAGGTGTAAATGACAAAGGGAAAAGAATAGGGGTGAATCATAACAGGACTTGTGTTAGATAATCCCCACTTATATAATCATATGGTACAGTACATGTGTTGATAATTAGTCTAATGGTGGTCCTTTACCCTGTCACTCTTCACCTGAGACATGCCATCTCTCACACTGTGTGGCATGATGAGCAGGATGCATAGCCACCACAGTGGGTGGCAGTGCAAGGAGGGCAGGGCAGGTATGCAGAAGGTCCATGTGATGCTGACATACTGTGCTGACTCTGCCAATTCTACTGTAGCCAAGGTGGCTGTACCTTAGCTATGTTCTCCCATTGTTCAATTTGACTATTTTGGAATTAAGATATTTATTGGAGGCATTTACTGGGAGTGACTGGCACAGCAGAAAAGTAGGCTAACTAGCCTGCCATTCCTAGGGTCTTATGGCAGCCAAATTAGTCACAGATTATGTGAGGATGAGGTGGGGATCACTTGGTTGACTTTTTTTTTCCACCCATTGTTATGCTTGGTCTGGGTAGGAATGAGCGTAGGCTCAAAGAACTGGAATGTAGGATCAAGGGTTCGAGGTGACAACGAAGTACTTGCCACTAGGGTCAAGGGTTCTGCCTGCTAGAACGTATAGCAGGTGGTTTCGAGGTAAAGTCTGCCTACCGAAGAGGTAGCAGCGAGTTACGATGAGGGAATGAAGGGGAACGAGGTAAGATTGAGCAGAACTAAGCTAGGGTACAAGAGACGAAGTACCTAGGCTTATATACTGTGCAATAGAAAGTCATAGAAGGTTATGGAACGTCTATGACTAAGCGAAGAACATTCAAAAGAGAAGGAGAAGTAAAGATAATGAGATAAGGGTGTGCGATGAACATGTTGTATGTTCTAGAGCACTCTATCGAAGTAGAAGCACCGGGTAAGGCCAATGATGGTAAGCAACAATGATAAGAAAGAAAAGAATAGGGGTAAATCGTAACACCCATGGCATCAGCAAATTGACCTTTTTGCATATAGACATTACAGACTTTGCTAAGCTATGGACCTCTGTCCAGTCTGTACAGAGAAGTGGCTGTGTACCCAGGGTATACAGACTTGCCAGTGTGTACAGTAGTGTTACCACAACTCAGACTCATAGCTGACTTGAGTCATAGCCAAGTCAAGTCAGCTTTAAGTCAACTGAAGCCATTGAGGCACTACCAGTACATTTAGATGTAGTTATTCATATGTACTATGATAGTAAATAGGCTAAAGTATATTATATTCTCAGTAAAACTTATTGTGTGATGCACCTGATGACTACAAGAGTGAAAATAACACTGATAATGACAGTGTGATGACTGTGGTATCACGGTTGTCATGCCATTGTTGTCACTGTCATGGTGGGGGTGAAATGGGTGAAATAGTGGGAGGTGATAAAATGGTTGAGCGAAGGGCAAGAGTACAAGGTGGTGGTGAGGTGAGCGAGACAGCAGCAGGCAGCGAGATGAGTGAGATGGTTGAGGGAGTGGCATGGTGAGATGAGCAGAGTGGTGGCAGGCAGCAGAGGTTGAGGGAGGGGCAGGAGGATGAGGTAGTAACAACAATGACAACAACAGCACAAGGACCATGGTATCATTGTGTTGTTGTTGTTGTCATGTGAGACAAGGGGGGGGAGGGGAGCGAAATGGACAAGATCATGGCAGGTGGTGGGGTGGTCGAGGGAGGGGCAAGAACATGAGGCGGTGGAGATGGCGATAACAACAACATGATGGTCATTGCACTGTTGTGGTCGTGGTCATATGAGATGAGTGGTGGCAGCGAGATGGGCAAGATGGTGGTAGGTGATGGTGGTCAGGGTGGTGATGACAACGACAACTGACAACCAACAACATGATGACCATGGTATCACAGTCATCATGCCATCATTGTCATTGTCATGTGGGGCAAGGGGCGGGGGCGAAAAGGGCAAGACAGAGGCAGGGGGCGTGATGGTCAAGGAGGTGGCAGGAGCAGAGGCAGTGGCAGGATCTGTGAGATGGTGGCAGGCAGGAGAGGTTGAGGGAGGACAAGAGCATGAGATGGTGATGACAACAACAACAACACTGTGACAACCATGGTATCATGGTTGTCACACTGTCGTTGTCGTTGTCATGTGAGACAAGGGGTGGGGCTGAAATGAACGAGATGGTAGAGGGAGGGGCAGACCTCACCGTGTGATGGTGGCATGCTGTTGGGTTGCCATACCACCTGCCACATCGTTGTCATTGAGGTGGCAGGCGCACTGTCACATGTCCTTACCCACATCATTGTCATCATGTGGTGATGGTGGTACTCCAGGTTGTTGTCATGTGGTGGTGACATGCTGTTGTGTTGTATTGCCCACCACATCATCGTCATGTCGCTGCATATGGTGGTGGCACAATGTTGAGTCATGGTCTGCCCACTACTGGTGGCATGCTGTTGCATGCCTGCGCTGTCATCAAAGGTGCACATGGTTGGTGTGTCAGTCACAAGTCACACATTCATGATTTGTGCATGCAGAATGTTTTATGAAGTCCTGTTGGTTATCAAACTATGATAACTGATGAGAATTAGCTGTGTCATTGACAATTTTAGGCCACAACTGAGTTTCAAGGGGATCGTTGAATATGAAGTTGCATTAGGTCATGGTATTCCTCAGTGTAGATGGTATCTACAAGTCAATTCAAATGATAGTACAAAGTGTCGCATTAGATCATACCACAACACTAGAAGTACATGCACATACACTTTTCAAACATGTAGTATGTCATAAATATGAACAACAGAGCATACACTTGTATTGCATGGAGTCATATGGCTCAAGCTGAGAGGTTGAAAGACTTAAATTTGGTAAACTAGGAAGTCAATTATTAGTGTCACAGGACCTTGAAAAACTGCAGGGCTCATACACACGATCAGTGAATATCACCCATGCCATCTAAGCTGGGTCCAAAACCCAAGGGATACCCATGTTGCCTGATGACTAATCATGCCCAACCGACATGACCCTCTGCTTCCAAGAGATGTTGCTCTGCCCATTGGACTTGCAGGCGGCTGTACTCCAATCACAATAAATTGAATTGAACCAACTGGTCCATGCACTGTTTCTGAAACTTGCACAGCTTACACTCTGCTCATGCTGTCTCTAAGAGCAATTCTGCTTTGGAGGGGGAACTGGGTATTAAATGAGACCCTTCAAGCTCTGGTGAGTCAAATTTCGACAAGAATGAAGGTATATAACTTATCCAATCACTAATAGTAGTCTCTTCCATTTGAACTAGCATTTCATCCAAGCCATGCAGATCAGGTTCTCTCTTTTGCAGAACCTCTGGGTCCCTGTGAGGGCCTGTGCTTGTGGGACACATGTTATCAGTGGGGTCAAAAGGTAGGACTTATGTGTTATGTAAAAATGTGGCCAAGCTTCTTGTAATTGTGCTTATATGCGATTACGTCTTTCTCAAGCACTTAGGTGCATGTACTTTGCATTCAACTTCACATGTCAAGATTCCCTCCTTGCTGCTCACGACGACCTCATGCCAAGGTGGAAGAAATATTGTGCACGTATTCAGAAGACTTCATTTTGTCCCTGATGCAGGAAGAGGTTTTCAAGTGAAACCCGTGTCCTCCAGCATATGAACCAACCTTCATCAGCTTGTGGTACACTTCTCAATGACATTTTGGTTCTTCAAGTCACTCACATCCTGAACTGGCTAATGTTGCACAGATGTACTCAGGTGGTCAGTCTTATGACGCAGAAGATGGTTCCTGGTATGACATGGAAGATGTCTGTTATGGATGTACATTTTTCGCTTTCTTTATGTCCCCTTTCTTTCTCTTTTCTTTTTCTGTTCTTAGCCCCTGATGGGGTGTATGCATTGGCAACAGCTGGCATCTAAGCATATGTTTATCTTTCATTCATGGGCATATGGACCCACTTGATCTTTCACTTCTTCATGGACTCACAGACCATGCTTCCACCCTTTGATTCCCCTCATGGACATCACATATGTCACGATCGGACTTACCTCACACCTAGGGCATGTTGGCTCCTATGATCATTTATCTTTAGATCTGCCACACCATGCACCTATGGTATGTACTCCTCACGATCTATGCATGTATGGCTATGCTGCCACATCCTCACTGGATGTGCATGGACACTTTATCTACGATCTGTATGCTATATGGACAAACATGTACTTTAGTATATAAGCCAATAGACCCTCAAGGAACTCCTCAGTCAAGTTCTCTTGGTTCTCCCCTCAGAGTTCCAGGCAAGATAGACACATCTTACCTCTTTCCTTCCCCCTTGAGTACCTGCAACTTGCATGCTCACACTTTTCATCTCATCTTATTCCCTCATGCCTACGTCTGCACTCAACTATGACTTTGAGTGTTTCAATGTCCTCTTGAACGATGCAAAAGATGGGCCGTTGTACAATCTGGATGACCAGATGGATGTCAACAATGATTGGCCACAGAACTCCAACTTGGACCCACCAAGCCCCTCTACTCCTGGTGAAACACAGTTAGGGAATGTCAAAGAGTTTCTGGGCATGTCCAGGAGTTTCCTGCATGGGATTACCTTCATGGACCAATTCCACTCTGACAGGTATGGCAAGCTACGCAGGGAAAACTTGTACTATCCATTCGTGTCACAACAAGACTGGCAGGTTGCATCATGGTTGCTACAATCTCATCTAAGCATGGCTGCGATCAATGCCTTTTTGTCATTGCAGTTGGTGAGTGCATTGAACAATATCATTTCTTGTGATTGATCATTAAATATCTACAGATCAAGCAGCTTCCCATCTCATTCCAAACTACAAGACAGTTATATCATCTCACTGAGATTTTACCCTCTGGCCCTCGTCAGTGCTCACAAGTTATACACCCTGCACACCCAACAAAGCAACCTATCACCCTCTTCCATTGAGATCTGGTTGAATGCCTCCAAAGCATTCTCAGTCACCCTCATTTCAAGCATCACATTGACTTTGTGCCCAGAAAGGTGTGGTCAACCGCTGCTCAACTTTCGCACATATATGACGAATGGCTCATGGGTGAGCACACATGGGAGCTCCAGGTGAGTTTGTAGTCGACATCCTTTTGACACAGTATGCTTATGTTTCTGTAGAGCAATCTGCCTGAGGGTGCAACACTATTAGGTGTTGTCTTGTCATCAGACAAAATGAATATCTCTGTGATGTCTGGGAATTGCATGGCCCATCCTCTCCTCCTGAGTCTTGCCAACCTCACTTTGGGTATTTGCAGCAAGGGCTCTCTTCACACCCACTTGTTACTTGTCCTACTTCTAGTCCCATCATTCATACACAGGAATTCTCATATCTGCTCACTTCTCTCTGATCCCCTGTTTCATCACTGCCTTGATTTGGTGCTCACACCTCTGAAAACTGCCGCAGCCATTGGTGTCATCATGAGCGATCCCGTTGGCAACCTATGGTATTGTTATACACCACTCATTGGGTACATAGCAGACATGCCAGAGATGTGTTTGCTATTGGGCATGAGCCCAAAGTTGTCCCCCTTGTCAGTAGCCACCTACAAGCAGTTCAGTGATGCTATGCAATACGATCCTTGAACTTCTGAATCTACTCTCAGTGCCCTTGATGCACTCTGCGATCAAATTGACCCTGACAACCTCTCTGCCTTTGTCAAGGCAGCAAAATCCTATGGACTCAATGGTGTCCATGAACTCTTCTTTAGGGACTGGCTTCTGTCGGACCCAGTGTATTTCTTGAAAATCAAGGCCCTTCACCACTTCTTCTGGATGTCTTGGGACCATGATGTGCAGTGGTGCATTACAGTTGTCAGGGCCAAAGAAATCGACTATCGGTTCAGTCTCCTACAAATGCAGGTCAGCTATTGTTCATTTGATGATGGGATCTCAAAACTCAAGCAAGTTACTGGTTGCGATCACCAATTGATTCTACAGTATATTGTTTGCATTGCCACAGGTGCCATTCCCTCATGTTTCCTTGCAGCTATCCATGTGCTATTGGATTTTTGTTACCTCTCCCAGATGCCTATCTTTGATGAGCAGGCATTGGACAAGCTTGACGCTGTGTTGGTAACATTTCACTCTCACAAGCAAGCAATCATATCTGCTGGTGTGCATTCTGAACATTTCCAAATTCCCAAGCTTGAACTCATGCAACACGTTGTTCCTTCTATCCACACATCTGGTGTCCCTATGCAATGGTCTGCAGACATCACTGAGCATGCCCATGTGACAGAAATCAAGAACCCTGCACATGCAGGTAACAATCAAAACTATTATGCCCAGATTGCCCGCCACCTCGACCGTTCTGAAAAGTGTTTCAAGTTTGATCTAGTGACAGCAATTGCCTCATCATATGAGCATCCCAAGAACAATGATCTCGCTGATGATGAAGAACATGAACCTGATGATGAGAAGGCCAATGATATTCTCTATCATGCTCCCACACACAAGGTCCTTGACTACTTTATGGTCACTGCCACGCTCATCAATAGTACATCAAAGGAGATACCACACCTGAGATGCACATTTGCATTGCAAACTACTGTTATCCATCTTGCTGCCAAACCTCATCACCAGATGACCATTGACTTCCAGCTACCTGACCTCCACCCAGCAGTTCACAATTATCTTGATCATTGCACAAACAGCATAGAGCATAGCGTCGGGGGCCAGAGACATGCTTCCTCTGACTCTAGCCTACCTTCTGACCGGATCCAAGTTTGGATGAAGATTTGTGTCCAAACATGGAACTATCACAATCCCAGGATAATCGAGCCCCCTCAAACTATGAACGTTGTTCCCCCTTCACAAGAGTATCCTCGTGGGCTTTACAATAGTGCTGTCTTCAGCACTTGCACTGACAGTGGTTGGCCTTTGGGCGGTCTGAATGGTGAGTCTGCTGGTGATCATCCATGATCATAGGCTCAATGATCACACATTATAGGTCATATAATTGTTCAACTTCAAATTGTTTTCCATGTGCTTGGTATGGATGAATTCCTTGCTTACATGCAGTGCTTCAATGCCACCCATCCTCCTCCTGGACACACAACAGATGCAGGTGTGGCAGGCCTCTATACTCTCAAGCACACAATGAGGAGCAATGGGGGTCCAGTAGTTGGTGACATCCTCCCACTGTCTTATCTCCACTCCCCTGTTCATCTGGTCCCACACTTCAGAAAGAATGCAAATCATTGCCTCACCAAGCATACAAGTTACGAGCTGTCAAGTGAGTTTTGGCTAAACCACTACTGGAATAAGCAGATTTATTACGCTCTGTCTGATACTACTTAGGATATGATATGCCATACTGGACAATACACAGACATGAAATGTCATCGTTCACTAATATAGTAATAACATGCAGTATGCAACAAATTTTTGGCTGTAGTCTTCCTAGTTTCAAGCTTCCTGGGCAAAATGCTTGCCACCCCTCCTTGTCCTCAAAATGCAATTACTGAACATTCCATCACTCCTCTTTGTGCTAAAACTTCCTCAGTCCCATTGGATGGCAGAATCCTCAAGGCTGTTACTGTCGACGCAGAACTTGCCAATGAACTCAAGAACATCTCGATACACAAACAGGCCAGCCACAAGCTCCAAGAAAGCTATATTGCATTCTGGTGCCAGCTTTCCAGTGTCAAAGGCCACTCTTGCATCCAGGCTTGTGATCTGAAGACAGAAAAAAAGACACCACTCTTTCTGAGTGGTCGCTGGGATCCCACTTTGATCCCTGTTGCATTGCGCCAGTTGGAGTCTCTGTTGGCTGGCATTGCTGGCTCTACGGAATCTGACTTATCCACTGGAAAATCCACTCATAGGTGATCCACTGCCACCAGGCCAAAAAACCTTTCACTCAGACGAGAGTCAATCACACACACTATTCCTAACACCTCTACACAGGTACAAAAAACCCTTCACTCAGATGAGAGCTCACCACACACACTAGCCTTCCTGACACCCTCATAGGAAATCATTGAGGTGACCATCCTTCCACTTGGCAGTTCTGAGGAATCGAGCGTTGCTGCATGGCTGAACCGAATCATTGCCTTGTTTCCAGTTCCTTCAAATCAACATACAAGTAACTCATGCCCTGAGGGGTGGGGACCCAGATGTCCCATTACATGGTCGTTGGCCAAGGAGGTGAAGTCAACCCACCCGTTATGCCTCTGGTCTTCTCAGTATGCCACAAGTCCAGTAGAGGGTTCCAACCTCTCTGTCAAGCCTGATGTCATCTTTTGTGGGCAATCTAATCCACTGACCGGATTTACATGGCACAATGTAATAGCATTTCTCAAGCTCACTTCCTCTGCCTATAGTGCTCAATTATGGCACAATATCATTCACAAGGCATATGCTGTCTTTATGTCCCAGCCTTGTAGATGGTTTGTTGTTGCCCTCTTGTTACGCTTGGTCTGGGTAGGAACGAGCGTAGGCTTAAAGAACTAGAACGTAGGGTCAAGGGTTCGAGGTGGTAACTGAGTACTTGCCCTATAGGGTCAAGGGTTCTGCCTGCTAGGACGTATAGCAGGTGGTTTGAGGGTAAGTCTGCCTACCGAAGAGGTAGCAGCGAGTTACGATGAGGGGATGAAGGGGAACAAGGTAAGATTGAGCAGAACTAAGCTAGGGTACAAGGGACAAAGTACTGGAGCTTATATACTGCGCAATGGAAAGCCATAGAAGGTCATGGAATAACTATGACTAAGCGAGGAATATTCGAAAGGAAAAAGGAATGGAGATAACAAGATAAAGGCGTGTGATGAACACTTGCATGTTCTAGAGCACTCTATCGAAGTAGAAGCATCGGGTTAAGCCGATGATGACAAATGAGGATGACTAAAGAAAACAATAGGGGTGAATCGTAACATTACCCCCGGAGTACATTCGAAACTACAGTGAGAATTAAAAGGCAAAAAGAGGAAAACAAACTAAAGGTCCATGCAGCGATCACCACCAGGGGAGCCAGTCATGTTTGCGATGGCGGAAGCGTCGTAGTCGGGATATCCCCACTCTTCATCAACATCCAGGGATCCGTCAGTAGGCATACCTGAGAGGCGATGAAGTTCGGCATTGGAACGAGGGAGACGTTGACGATGACGACGACCAGAGGGAGGGGGAATGGGGAGGGGAGTGTGAGGAACTGGAGGGAAGGAGAGTCGTTGGGCAAGGGGATGGGTGGAAGTGGAGGAAGAGGAGGCATGGGATCCACGAGAGCGGCGAGAGGACCGGGATGAGGAGGAGGACGAGGAGGGAATGAGAGGAGCTGGAGACCTATGACGAAGGAGTGGGCACTGATATGCCAAGTGGCCTGGGGCATGTCGGTTGCAATGACGGCAACGGTAATAGACACAGTTAGCCCAAATGTGGGAGAGGTGGTGGCAATGAAAACATGCTTGATTGTAAAGGGGATGGGTCTCCGGTAGGGGGCGATTTCTTTCGCCTTCCCAAGCGACTTCCATTCGCTCAATGGAAGCTAACTCCTCCTGGGTCAAGGGGGCACTAGAGGCCTCAGGGGATCGCTCATCAGTGTTAGATCTGGTGTTAAGATGTTCCACGTAGCGTTGAATGTCTGAGGTCAGATCATCCATCTCCAGTTGGTGCATGGCGGATATGACAAGCTCCTGAATGGTGTGGTGAGTTTCGGTGATGCAGAAGGCGTGATGCATGCAGGCGGTGTCATCGGCGATGAGGTCTGCATGGGAACGAAGGTGTGAAAGTTCGATGTATATGCGAAAAAGGGAGTAAAGGGGGGAAGAGGGGTCTAAGTGGTTTCGAAGGGCGATGCGAAGGTTAGAATTATCAAGGAATGAAAGCATACGTCCCAGTTGAATAGAAGAGAAAGGGTCGCAGCGAAGGCGAGAGGCAAAGCGAGGAGGGTTAATGACTGGTTCGGTAGTGATAGGGGAGGGAGGCCACGGGCCATCCCAGGCGTGGTCCAGGGTTTCGAGACGAGGGAGTTCAGGAGGCGGGTTCCAGCCCGCATCAGCTTTGACGGAGGAGGAGTGACTAGCAGCGACGTTGGTCATTGTGGTGAGATGATGGTGGGTGAGAGGATGAAAGGAAAACGGAGGGATGGAGCTTCTTACAGTATAGTCTGCGAGAATCTCCTTGGCATGTTTGAACTCCGATTCCGGAAGCCAAGAGTCTTCTTCGGCCGAGTATCCTTTCCATCGGATTAAGAAGCGTCGGTTGTTCGGGGTTCCCTTGTGTTGGATCACCTTTTCCATTTCGTACTCCTCTTCTCTGTTGATGAGGTCAGGTGGTGGAGAAGGGAAGTTCGGACCGTGTATGTCGTTTTCGCGATAGGGCGATAAGAGGGAAGCGTGAAATGTGTTGTGAATTTTCCAGGTATGAGGAAGGCAGAGTTTGTAAACGAGTGGAGATAGCACCTGGACAATGGTAAAGGGTCCTTCCTGCTTGGGAGCGAACTTTGGGTGGGAGATGAGGCGTTTCAGGTTGCGGGCTTCGAGCCAAACCTTGTCACCTTTACGGAAAGGGGTAAATTTGCCGTGGGAGCAAGCTTTCATGACTTGTCTAGCGAGTTCATGGGCTGCCAGAGCTTCGTCTCGAGCGGCAGAGAGGGTCTTTAGTCGTTCTTCGACTGCTGGGAGGTTGGATTCAACAATGACAGTGGGGAGGGGACGAGATTCGAAACCATAAGTGAGGAAGAAGGTGGATTTGCCAGTGACGGAGTGGGGGCGGTGGTTGTGGGCGAATTCGGTGTGGGAGATCATCTGGGACCATGTGGAGGGGGAGTTGCCACAGAAGATGCGGAGGTAGGTCTCGACTTCCTGGTTGACACGTTCCATTTCTCCGTCGGATTGAGGATGGTAGGCGGTGGAGAGGGAGAGGTCGTATCCAAGGAGTTGTCCAAGTTCTTTGGCGAAGGCAGAGGCGAATTGAGGGCCACAGTCCGAGATGATTTTGTCGTACAAGCCAAACCAAGTGTAAACCTTGTGGAAAAAGAGGGAGGCAATCCCTTCAGCGGAGACGGATTTCTTCGTAGGGCAGAGAATCACCCCCTTAGTAAGCCCATGGTCTACCACGACCAAAAGACTGTCAAAGCCAGCAGAGGGGGGAAGGTCCGTGATCAAGTCGCAAGAAACCTGTTGGAAGGGGCGAGAGCAGGAAGAGGAAATGGGGCAGAGGGGAGGGACAGTGGGGTGAGTGTTGGCCTTGGCTGACTGGCATGAGGCGCAGCCCTCGACATATTTCCATACGAACTGGGCAAGGCCAGGCCACCAGAATTCGGAGGCAACTAGTTGACGAGTTTTCAAGTACCCAGGATGGCCAGCAGCGAAGTGGTCATGGTGTCGTTCCACAACAGACCTGTGGAGATCTGGGGGAACATAGGCACAGCCCTGATAGGTGAGGACGCCAGCGTCATATTGCCAGTTGGAGAGTCAAGAGCGAAAGCAAGCGGGAACATCACCAGTGGTGGCACGGAGTGCATCGAGCACAAGAGGATCAGAGGCAGAGGAGGAGGCTAGCTTCTCCTGGAGGGCAATGTCGATGACATTGACAAAGAGGGAATCCGGTAAAAGAGTGACATTGTCATTGTCGTCGTCAGTGGTAGGGAGGAGGTCCGGTCGGCGAGAGAGGGCATTGGGGGCGGCAAGGGAGGTTCCAGGAACATGGGTGAGGCAAAGGTCAAAGTCCGAGATGTCGAGTAGCCATCGAGCCTGTTGACGGTTAAGCTTTTGGGGTTGACGAAAGTAGGTTAAGTTCTTGTGATCAGTGAACACCTGAACTTGAAAAGGGGAACCTTGGAGATAGTGTCGCCAGGCCTTGAGACCACGAATGACAGCGAGGAGTTCGTGATCGTAAATGTCGTAGTTACGCTCAGTGGGGGAGAAGGATTGCGACAGGTAAGAGCAGGGGTGCCAGTCGCCATTGGCATCGGTTTGAAGAAGGACTCCTCCAGAAGCGTATTTGGAGGCATCAGTAGCAATGGTGAAGGGCCGGGCGGGGTCAGGGAGATGGAGGATTGGTTGAGAGAGGAAGAGCTTCTTCAGCTCATCGAAGGAGTCTTGGCAAGAAGGGGACCAGTTCCAGGGTTGGTTCTTCTTGGTGAGGTCGAGGAGGGGGTGAGTGATGTTGGAGTAGTTGGGGATGAAACGTCGGTAAAAGTTGGCGAAGCCAAGGAAGGAGCGAACATCCTTGACTTTAGAGGGTGTTGGCCATTCTCGAATACCATCAAGTTTGACCGGGTCCATGGCGAGTTCATCTGGGCAAACGATCATGCCCAGGTATTCGACTTCAGAGGCTGTGAATTTGCATTTCTCAAGCTTAAGATGAAGATTGAGTTCTTGCATACGTTGCAGAACGCGTTTGGTGCGTTCTTCGTGAGTCTTGGCATTGGGGGAGAAGATGAGGAGGTCGTCCATGTAGATGATGAGCCACCCTTCGGCAATCATATCTCTGAAAGAGTCGTTCATGAAACGTTGGAATGTCGCAGGGGAGTTGCATAGTCCAAAGAACATAACCGTGGGTTCGTAGAGACCTTTGTGGGTGATGAAGGCCGCCTTCCATTGGTGTCCATCCTTGATGCGAACGTTGTTGTAGCCCCATCGGACATCGAACTTGGTAAAGACCTTAGCTCCTTTGAGTTTGTCGACGAGGTTGGAAATGAGAGGGAGGGGGTAGGCGTCTTGAACTGTGTGTTCATTGACGTATCGGTAGTCTTGGCAAGGGCGGAGGCCTCCATCTTTCTTCTTGACGAAGAAGAAGGGAGCAGCTTGTGGAGAGTTTGACGGGCGGATCTTTCCAGCTGCCAGATTTTTGTCGAGAAAGGCTTCGGTGGCTGTTTTTTCGTCGGGGGAGAGCGGGTAGAGCTTGCCAATTTTTGGGGTGAAGGACTCGTCGAGATTGATCTCGTGATCGTAGGGTCGGCTGGGGGGTACATGGTCGGTTGCTTCCTTTGAGAAGACAGAAGCAAAGTCAGTGTATTCTTGCGGAAGAATAGGCTTGGGTTTCGCCTTCTCAGCAGCCATAGCAAGTTCGGTGGCAGTAGTGAGTTTGGCAATGGTGGCGTTTGGGACAAAGCGAGAGCCACATTGGATGATTCTTTGGATAACTCGGACATCGTGGTTACGAAGAAGATGTTGTTGTTGAGTCTCCTTTTGCATATAATCAAAGAGTCGTCCATCCCAGACTGTGTCGACGTTGACATGACGAGGGGGGCGAGGAGTGGTGGTGGCAGGTGTTGGAGGAGGGGGTCGGGTGTGTTTCTGGTAGAGTCGGTCGGATTGATCGGATTCTAGCGGAATAGATAACTCGCGGGTGGTCCAGTCAATGGTGGGGTTGACTTCCTTAAGCCAAGGGAGTCCGAGGATGACATTCTCCTTTCCACAGTTGAGGACATAGAAGGTGACTTGGTGGGCCACAGATCCGATGCGGACGAAGAGAGAGGTGGTGAAACGTATTTGACCATTTTTGTTGGCTGATTGGTCGACGTTGTTAATGGTGATGGGGGTGGTGAGTTGGGTTTTAGGGAGTTTGTATTTTCGGACAAAGTCCCAGTCAATGCATGAGATTTGTGCTCCTGAATCAATCAGAGCACGAGTACCAACGGCTTTCAAGTGCGAGGGTTCGACGATGTGAACAGGGATTTGCATAGACTGTTTGGTTATTGACGATACAAGTACAGACGCACAAGAAAAGGAGGGTTGTTGTGTTGGGGTATGCCCTCCATTTAAAAATCCTCACCTGGAATGGCGAAGGAGATCCGAGCCACGGTTTCTTCATCATCATCGTCCTCAACCTCTCTCAGCTGGGGAATTTCTTTGACCTTCCTAACCTTTTTCTCCGAAGCCTTCTTCGGCCTGGGGTTGTTGGAGCCAGGGCATTCATTAGAAAGGTGACTGGGTTTTTGGCATCTGAAACAATGTCCTTCTGCGATGCATTGGCGGCGTTCCTCGGGGGTGAGTTTGCCAAGTTTGATGGCGTCGACGTCCATGGCGTCAGGGTCTTTCGAGGGGTGGGAGGAGGAAGTGAACGAATGGTAGGTGGAGGAACCAGACTTGTTCCTTTTGGCGATGTCTTCGGCTTTTCCCCATTGCGTGAGGAAGTGAACGGCCTTAGAGTACCATTCGTCGATTTTGGTGGGGATAGTGTCCATGGACATGATGCGACGCATGAGACGGACAGGGAGGGCTGTAGAGAAGTACCCAATGAGGACGTTCTCGTCCACGATCTCGCTGATCTGGACCTTGTTACGAAACTCCGAGATAAACGAAGTGAGTTCTGGAATTCCGGTGTTGCCAGACATCCGTTGGGTGGAAAGCCAGGTGATGGCTAGAGCTCTGGTATCGTGATGTTCAAAGGTAGTTCTAAAGGAGGAGAGGAAGTCGGAAAACTTCCCAAAGCCGACTGGTTTCCCATTGTTGTCGAGGGTGAGGGCAGCTTTGCGAAAAGAGGAAGCCCAAGTGAGGGCGGCTCCGGACTTCATATAAGAGAGGGTAAAGGCGATTTTCTTCGCCTTGGTGTTGTAGACCTCATCGTTGACAAGGAGGTAGGTCTGGACAGAGTCCAACCAGATGGTAGCCTTGGTGTAGTCGCCATCAAAGGCGTCAGGGGAGCCGATGCAAAGTTTGACTGGTTTCGAGAGGGTAGACATTGAGGGAGGTGGTGTGAAAGGTGGGAGGGGTAGGGTAGAGGCGAAGATGTGGGTAAGGGAAGGAGGGGCAGGGGCAGGGTGAGGCGCTTGGAAGGGAAATAGAGGGGGGTGAGAGGCGGTTGGGGTGGGGGAAGGTGGCGTGGGAACTCTGGGGATCTGGAGCGCCAAGGAGAATTGGTGGGCAAGGTCAATGTCTTCCTGTTGCTCAGTGACGGTGGGAAGGGTAGTGTCTGGGTCTTGGGATGTTTCAGAGGGGGAGGACGATGGAGATGAAGTGTCTGATGGAAGATCTGTGGTGGTGAGCCTATGCGAAAGCAATAGGGCTCGTTCTAAAGCTGAGGTGGGCCTGGGAGGAATGGTGAAGGAGCTATAACGATGATAGTCCTAAAAGGGATAGCTTAGTTCTTTTGTTACGCTTGGTCCAGGTAGGAACGAGCGTAGGCTTAAAGAACTAGAACGTAGGGTCAAGGGTTCGAGGTGGTAACTGAGTACTTGCCCTATAGGGTCAAGGGTTCTGCCTGCTAGGACGTATAGCAGGTGGTTTGAGGGTAAGTCTGCCTACCGAAGAGGTAGCAGCGAGTTACGATGAGGGGATGAAGGGGAACGAGGTAAGATTGAGCAGAACTAAGCTAGGGTACAAGGGATGAAGTACTGGAGCTTATATACTGCACAATGGAAAGCCATAGAAGGTCATGGAATAACTATGACTAAGCGAGGAATATTCGAAAGGAAAAAGGAATGGAGATAACAAGATAAAGGCGTGCAATGAACACGTTGCATGTTCTAGAGCACTCTATCGAAGTAGAAGCATCAGGTTAAGCCAATGATGACAAACGAGGATGACTAAAGAAAACAATAGGGGTGAATCGTAACACCTCTCTATTGCCCATCAGGAATTCTGCCTCCACCTCTTTGACTGCTCAGGGGCCATCCATTCCTTGGGATACAACATGCACAAATCTGCCAACCTCTTTGCCCGTATTATATATGTTCTTGCCTTTGGAAATCCTGCTGCACTCAGATTCAACACAACTTTCATCAATCTCACATTATCGCCTTCTTTACTACATCATCCCCGCAGCAACTTCACCATTAAGAAGGGTCAGATTGTTTATATTTGCAACACTTCATATGCCATTGTACACACTATTTTCATCAGTCGCTTGATTCGAGGCAGGACAACAAGTTCCTGGTTAGTCAAGAAGGGTAAGAAGTTGTATGTCATCAAGGACTATTGGATGCACAAAGGTAGAAAGTTTGCAGAGGATGAGATTCTGAGGAAGATTGCTGGGTTGCTTGGGGTCCCTGAGTTGGTCGAATCATGGATGGTTCAGGTGGAAGGCATTGATGAAACAACAGACCTGCTGCAACCTGTGTTTCTGGTCCATGGGATATCATTCAAGACATGCATCCACTGATGTCTCTTGATGATGCCGGTTGGCAAGCCCCTTGTTGGCTTTGGTTCTTTGCAAGAGCTTGTGAGTATTTTTATTGACATCATTCATGGTAAGTACATTGCCATGCTGAAGTGCCAAATCTCACTTTCCCTTGCCAGTTCATTATATTCTAGTGGACATTTATTGTATCCTTCACCACAATATCAGCCTCAATAACATCCTTGTGTACATCTGTCCAACTTGCTGGCCTACCCAATTGGATGCACACAATAAATGGGAAGATGTTATTGCTGACAAGAATTTTCACTGCAGACTCCTTATTGACTTTGATTATGCCACTATGCTTGACATGGAGAAACAAGGAATGTCAAGTGGTGATTGCACTGTAAGTAATTCCCCCATGTCATCTATTTAGCACTAAAAATGTCTAGGGTATGATACTGTTCATGGCCATCAACCTCCTCCAAGAGTTTGTCAAACCATCCAGTAACTTTGTTCATACATCCACACATGACCTCAAATCACTCATCTATGTTCTTGTTTGGGTGTGCATACTTTACCAGGCACCCAACCAACTTTGTCATGACAAGACTGTCAAGCAGACTTGTCTCAAGCAATGGGTGTTGGTGAAGACAATGAGCGATATTGAAGCTTTACACAACCAGAAGCTGGGCCAGCTGCTATCAAAGATGGTATTTGATCATTTCACACCATACTTCAAGCCAATTAAGCCCTTCGTCACTCAACTCTACAAGCTCATACAAAACTCTCATGATCCAAATGACAATGTGCCCCTTACTCACGCAGCTATCATAGATGTTCTTATGGACACCTTCAACACCATCAAAGAAGTCTCTTGCAGTGCTACGAATGCAAAGCAAGCATGGGAAAACTTACACAAAGAACCTGCTCCCACAAAATCTGACTACTATTCTGAGGGACAGAACATTCAGTGCAGACTCACTTGAGTGATGAACTATGTTACCTAGTACTATGTATCAAACTTTCTGAGTGTTGTTGTCACAAGTACTTGGGCAACTGAATTGTACTTCAAAGTTGCCAAGTTCAATGTCATGTGAGCAGAAAAATACCCTTTTGAGTTGGGTCGTACTGCAAAGTGTTATTAAAGTGCACACCATCGGTCACTGTCATGATAGATGGAAATGGTGCACTAGATGTATGCCATGGGGTTGTCAACGTGTGCTCAGAGGTAAGTTGTCTTGCCAATGTGTCTTTCTTACATGTTCAGTCAGGTCCCCGTCACAGTGACTGTATAAGGACCACAGAAACCATTGCGAAGGTCGTTCTCTTGACCTGCACTTGTTTTTGAGGTTGTCACTCTTCTCATAGTGGTTCTCATGGTGAAGAAGCGATCTACAACTGCCAATCTTGGTTTCCAGCTTGATGGCCAAACTGTCAGCTCTAGTGCATGAAAGAAAACAAAGACCCATGGAGTCCCCTCAGATGGTAAGGTCATTCACCACCAACTATCACAGTGAGTTCATCTCACCCATCTTTTTTTGTTCACCAGATCACCCATCAACTTGACGGTCTGTGAGGGTGAACAAAGGCAATGGGGGCCAAATCACACAGTTGCAACACATCAAGCATATCCAGACTCAGACTGTTGCTAAGATCACACCAATGGACATCGTCACTGTGAATGAGCCCCTCAATCCGATGGCTCCCATAATGGAGAAGGAGTCAGTCAAGAGGAAAACAAGTTCTTCAAAAGGGAGTGTGGGAAAAGAGGTGATCATGACTCGTTCCTCTTGTTTTTGTTCTTTAAGCTAGTCTCACACCCAGATCCCTTCTGCTGAGACAACAACATGTACCTCCCAGCTAAAGCTGACATGACAGCCATCTCAGCTAGGCTCACGATTTGGCTTTCAGCTTCCTCCCACAGCTTCTCATCCTACATCTGCCCTTGGTGACTTGACTCAGGCCATCCCATCTGCTTGCAGCACTCCAACACCATCACTTCCATCTCATGAAGGTTCGGTTCATCCACCTCCCTAAAGCATCCTCTCCGATTCCTCTCTTTCACATGGGAGCTCTATGACTCCTGTTTCACAGGGTGGCTCTGTGGCTCCCTTATCGCATGGGGGATCTGCACACATATTGGAAAACAATCCACCTGTTCCGCTTAGGAGTTCACAAATCAATCAGCGAGTTCTGGCACAATCTCATTCCCTATCTAGGACTTATGCTATCTGCCACCTCAATGATCCAGCATATGCTTTGGTTCCCGCTCCACCACCTTCCTACCACCATGCAGATGGTGATGGTGA
>JBBPMV010000134.1:0-29266 GCA_038090495.1 Heimioporus retisporus | reverse complement strand
ATCAACACCGCCACGATGCGCACCTTGCAATCCACGCTGCGGAATGTCGTGCCCCCTCTTCTTTCGCCAGCATGATGCTTGGGAAGAGTCGACCCGAGTATGTCTTCATCCTCACCGCCATCACCGCACTCCAGCTCGTCACCCCGTTCTCCGCGCTCGTCGTCGCCTGGGCTATCATCGCCACATCAGCCCCGCATGCCCCGCCATGGACCCCGTTCGCAGCCTGCGCGCTCGTCTATGCGTGCGTAGAGGTCGTCTTCTTTGCGTGCGTCTATCTCCCGAGACGGGCGCTCCTCCAATCGGTACGTTCCTCCATCGTCTGCCCCCCACACACGTCTGACCTTTGGTACACAAGGCGGCCAAGCATCCACGGATGTCCCGCGACGCGCGTCAGGCGCTGTTCGCGCGCTGCGCCGCCCATCTCGGTCCGGACGGGTACCCCGCAGGGTGGCTCTTTGGCGGGACGGAGTTCCGTCGGGACAATATCGTCGAGTGGCTCTTGTGGGCGCTCTTTTCGACGTCGATGCGTGCGCGGACGGCGTGGCTGGCGGCGGGCAAGCCAAGCGGGAATGGGAGAGGGAGCGAGAACGGGAGTGCATCGGGGGAGGCTGACGGGAACGAGAACGAGAACGGGGACTGGGACTGGGACAAGGAGGAGGAGCTGACCGGGTACGTCCACGCGGTCGAACGTGCGCTCGGGCGGACGCTCCCGGCGGGCTACGATCTGGGCACGGCGTGCATGCGATTGACGCTCGACCCTGTGCGGACGGTGCATCGGCCGTTGGTGTGGTATCTAGTGCGTTGCCCCTGCTTGTCGCCATCGCCCATCGGTTCTAACGTGGGGTGCAGATCGTTGGCGTCGTGGACGCAGTGACGTACCTCCGGTTGTACTGGCACGGATTCCGGCATTATAGCGACGGGCGGTCGTTTCCGCCGCGCTTGCTCACGCTCTTTTCGAGGCGGTCGGGCGTGCGGGGGCTCTCGTATTGGTATCGGCCGCATCGCGCATGTGAGACGCACCACCCCGTACTCTTTTTGCACGGCATCGGGGTACGCCCCCTTCTCGTACGGACTCGAGTGTGCGTGTTTCACTAATACGAGTACGGACAGATCGGGCTCTTTCCCTACTCGGGCTTCCTCACCGACCTCGCGCGCCAACATCCCGGCATGGGCATCCTCGTCCCCGAGTTTCTATCTATCAGCTCGCGGATCACGGCACCGCCGCTTGCTCGCCCGACGCTCGTGCGTGCGCTCACAGAGATGCTCGACGCACACGGGATCATGCGGACGGCCGTCGCAGCGCACTCGTTCGGGACGGTGGTGTACGCGCAGGCGCTGCACACCGAGGCTGATGAGCCATCCTCGCTTGCCGCACGGTTCGCAGGCACGCTCCTGATCGACCCGATCCCGCTGTTGCTGCACCTGCCCGACGTGGCGTACAATTTCGTGTACCGGTACCCGCGCACGGCCAACGAGTGGCTGTTGTGGTACTTTTCGAGCCGCGATCCGGATGTGGCGGGAACGCTCGGGCGGCATTTCTTTTGGGCGGAGAACGTGCTGTGGCGGGAGGAGTTGCATGGACGGGAGGTGGCGGTGGTGCTAAGCGGGCAGGATCAGGTGGTGAACACCCCAGCGGTTAGGCGGTATTTGACGGGTGGGGAGGAAAAGGAGTATTGGCGCGCGGCAGAAGGGGGGTTGGAAGTGTGGTGGTTTGCGGAGCTGGATCATGCGATGCTGTTCAATAAACGGACCAGGTGGAGGCCGTTGTTGGGTGTGATGGACCGGTTCGTGCGGGTGTAAGGGGGACATTCGATTGTAGATATACGCCGTGTTCAACATGGATATTGATAACTTAATCGATGTACGCTGCAGTGCAGTCTAACAATGGAATGTTTTGAGCACACCTACACGACATCTGAGCACCAAATGCTTCACTCAGGCTTGTCTACAACCAAATGAATGAGTTGCCGATACGACGCCTTTTTCAACCGCCAAGGCAAGTCAAAGACATCGTCCGATACCTCGGCCAACGTGGTTTGAAGCATTAGATTACTATCGACCACAAATCCGGTGTGTTCCATGAGCACCAGTGACGCATAACACTCGGGGAAAAAAGAAACGGACCGTGTTACGCGCTCTTTCCAGGGGGAATGCCCAACCGGCGATGACGCTCGTCGTGCTCACGCACCTTGTCCGTGAGCTGTCTGAACAACGTCGCGGTGGTCGGGTCCTGCGGGACGATGGGCTCGCGCTCGGCGAGGGTCTTCATTTTGGACAGCACCTTTTGGCGGGCGTCGTGTGCGGCTTTCTGTTGAGCGACGAGGGCGCGGACGTCTTGGATGTCGGCGTCCGTCATCGGGATCATCGTGGGCGAGCGACGGATCATTACTGGTGATGGTGGTGGTGAGGAAGATAGAGAGGGAGATTATGTAACCCAGTTTACCTGATCTCGTCAAAATCTTGGGGGAGGTATACTCTCCTCGACCATGACCGAGTTCGAATCGGCCGTGGAACCAAAATCAGGGCACTCGTTCGCAACATGGGATAGCCAATGTAGCCAGCCCGACGTCCTCTTCTTAACCGGTGCACGTCTGAGGCTACAGTAGCGACCTTATCACGCTGTGGGCGCGCTTATTTGTAAACCCCGCTTCTCCCGAGCGCCTTCCCTATGACAAAAACTTGTTCCCGTCCGCCGGCATCCGCAATTCCACGTATTCTTCCAGGACGCCATGCCATCTGGGGCCCCACCTGGGTCGTTATCGAGTCCCACTTTGGAATGTATCTGGAACTGATAGCATTCGTTTTCTTGATAGTGTTGTGCAGCATCGTCGTGAGTGAACTCATCCATACCCTACTAGGCTGTAACCATGGTCTGGCATGGCAACGCATGGATCGTACGTCGTTTGCTATTTTCTGTAGGCGCGTCCGTACGCAAACCACCGCACCGACAGAGAAATTGGATCGTCTCTTGCGACGGCTCAATAGTCCAGGCTATGCCGTGAAACATATGGCATTGGCTCAGTCACACGTACAGGGGACATGTTCGTGGTTATACAATACAGATCAATATCAGAGATGGAGGAATGGAAGTAATTTATTTCTCTGGCTGCAAAGACGACGGGTCCACCATGGCCGTGCAAGTAATGTCCTCTCTGCTTTTTCAGATGCTGCTCTACTTTCGTGAAGAACCGGGCAACGCTCAACTCGAGAGTCCCATTGATGAGCTTTCGACAGGGTCTCCAATGACCTTAGGGATATCTAGCATCTTTCATTCTCTGTCTCTCGTACTGCAAGAAGATTTCGTCGACGCCCTCTGGTCGTAATAGACGCGCTGGACGAGTGCAAGGATGTCGAGACGCTCCTAGACGCCCTCGTCGGATGGCACAGGAGTGGGAGCATGTGGATCATCGTCACCAGTCGTCCCCTTATGCTCATCAAGGAGAAGCTGCGTGTGGTCCGGCCGATCTACGTGATTTCTTGGAAGAAATTTGAACAAGGGGCGTCCGAGGATATCCCCGTGTTTATCGAGAGGGAGCTGGATGCGTGCGAGTGGTTGGAAACACTGGACTATGACTTCAGGAATCAAGCTAGGACCATCTTGTCGCGGAAGGCCGAGGGAATGTGAGGATAGTTCCTTTAAAGACCCTGAGCTGATCTTCACTTCCCCAGGGTTCCTCTGGGCTAAACATCAAGTAGACATGTTCACCCAATGCTCAGATATTTCTGAAGCCTGGGAGTCGCTTGACAAGTTGCCAGTTCCGGTCCAAGCTCTTTATGACAAGATTTTACTTGAGGTTGACAAACAGAAACCTGAATCGAAAATCGTGCGACGCGTGCTGGCGTGGCTGATGTCTGCCTTGCGACCAATCCGACTATGCGGCGTCGTTGAAGCGCTCATGATTGGCCTTGACCGGCAGAAGATGGAGCGCGAGCGATTGCGCAATATCGTCACTGAAATTCCCGCGTTCACCAATAGCCCTCGTCCTCGATCATGGGAAGCTGGAGTATCGCTCTGCTTCACCTACTCGGAAGCCTCGTCACACACGACGAGGAGACCAACCACCTCACTTTTCTCCATTCAAGCGTCAAGGTATGGTGCGGTGTGATATGTGTGCATGTGTGAATGCTTGATCAACTGATCCAGATATATCTTGCCGACGCCTCGACGGACTCGCGCTACCATATCGACTTGCAAGATGCGCATGAAGAGCTTGCAGCCACGTGCATGTGTTATCTTTCGCTCTGTCTATCTAGCTCTCTTGTATCTATCAATGAAAGACCACCATTTCGCATCAGTCCTAGTCCCAGGCAGTTTACACTATCCTGGGTCTCCACTTCTCAGTTATGTGCTCGCCACGTCCTTCTGTCACCTCTCGTCCCTTCTCCCAGACAACGAAGCTATTCTCGGTTACCTGCTAGCATTGGAATCAGATCTCCGGCGACACCCTGACGCCTGGAATCATCTTCGCAAGTTCGCTGATCACGTTGTACTATGGCCATCTGCAAGGCACGATTTCGCGATGTACACGTTGATCGCCTTTGCTCCTGCGCTCCTCTTAGACATATTTCTGAACCGTCAACTGCTCTCTTGCCAGCTAGAGCGGTTTCATGGCACGAATTCGTTGATATACGCCATGCACTTTCATGCTGTTGACCATGCCAGAACGCTGCTTTCTCGAGGTGCTGATCTCCAACGCGAAGGTTGGTATGTGGATGATGATTCTGACTCTGTCTTGCCATTCGCCGCTGTTGTCCAGACCGATGACGAATCCGGCGAGACCATGGGGTTTTTTTTGAAGTAGGGCATTCCTGTTCCTCAGGATTTCTTCATGCATCTCGCGTCCAACCCCTCGAGGATCACTATTCCCCCCATTAGAATATTGCTCGTTGACCATGCTCGGATCTGCATGGCTCGGGGAGACCTCGCTGGCAGTGGCTGGATCGCCGGAGATCCTAGTTTGATCTTTCCGCCTGACACCGCCGCTGCCGTCCTAGCCAACGTCACATCGCACGAGATGGTATCTCTTCTTGGAACAGGGACCTCCAAATGCCCTAATCAACTTCGTGTTCCGTTCCTCCAGCTTTGCGCTTCCGACCACTATGGGACTGCTCCAGACGGACGAGTTTGCAGAGTGGTTGGAGGAGTGTCGCCAAGACAAGCTGGTGTTGCTGCACGCCTTTCTCCCCGCCCCACCATCGCCGGTCGGCGAACAAGACCTCCTCGCGACGGTCCGGCGGTTTGCCCAGCTCGGAGTGGACCTTTCCATGCCCAATCCGTCCGGCCACACGCTGGTCCACACGGCCGCGGCCAGCGGCTACATCGCCCGCGTGGAATACCTGCGCGCGCTCGAAGTGCCCCTGCCCACGGACGTTCTGGCGTGCGTGCTCGCGGATGGGCGCTGGGACGCCCGGACGCTGGACATGGTCTGCTGGCTCGTTGCGCACGGCGCGGACATGCATGCGCACGCCCAGAACGGCGACACCGCGCTCCACGCGGCGGTCCGGCGTGTGTCGCAGGTGTGGAGGCCTTCGTGCGTGCGGGTTGCGACCTGCACGCGCGGAACGCCGAGGGCGAGACGCCGCGCCAGCTGGCGGAGATGCAGGGCCTCGCGGACGTCGTGCAGCGGCTGTCGGAGCTGGCCGCCGAATCGGGGTCGGGAGGATCGCCCGTGCCGCCAGAGATACCCCAGACGGCGTCTGTCTCGCAGGACAGCGACGGGCCGTTTGGACCGCATCGACGTGGTACAGGCCACACAACCATGGGGCTCCTTTTATGCCGACGATCATACAGCTGGCGCCATACAACGAGAGGAATCCTTACTACAACCCGTCCATACCACTGCCGGTGCCGTACACGCCACACGCGGGCAGGTCTCCTTGCACACAAATCGTACATTGGCGCAGCCGACTTTCCCGTTGTACGGTGACAGAACGCCGCCCTCACCATATACACCAATCGTACCATTAGCGCAGCCGACTTTCCCGTCGTACGGTGACAGAATGCTGCCCTCACCATATATACCACCAGTGCCGCCCCCCAGGGAGCACCCCCGCTCCGGGGTATTCACGCACTTCCTCCGGTGCCGCCACCACCTCCACGTGAGCTGCGACCGCCACGACCACCGTCACTCGTGCCAATACCCACCGTGCAGGTGGCGGATGCACGCCAGCCCTTTCGGGGGATGCGGCCATCTTCCCCATGGTACAGGGTCGTCTGTGAGCCGCAGGTGGATGCACCGCCACCGCCACGTCCATCGCGACACAGGGGATCCTGACGAACGGTGGGGTGCAAAGAGAATGTGACCTTCGACGGACTCCAACAGGGGTGTCTTTTTCTCGTACGGTCTTCATTTTCATCCATCTCTTTCCCCTCACTGCGCGCTTCTTTCCCGACGCTCGCTTGGCAAGTCCATCGTATCTACACATAGTCCACGCCATTTTTTTGGGGGACGTTCGTTTCTATTCAGATATCTGTTCACAACTCTCTTTTACCAATCATCATACCCCAGCCCGTCATACATGACGATCGACCCATGATTCACCTCATACGGCACGCCAACCCGAACGGCGCACGCGGCCAGCCGCACCCCGGATCCGACACCAAAGCACGCTCGGCAGACGCCGTCAAAAATGCCTCCAACGCCACCTCGAGCTGGTTCCGCCGCACGCGCGGCCGACAGGCGTCCGCAACGCCGCGTGTGCAAAGACGAGGTCCAACACCGTCGCCTGGTACGTCGCCTGGTGACACACCGCGGAGATCGTGGCGTGCCCTTGGCACCGCAGGCCCGTCCGGTCCATCTCCACCTTGTCTTCCTTGGGCGTCCCGCTATGTGTCGCGAGGACGACCGCGGGCACCTGCGTGCCGCACAGCGCGTCATAGAACACGCGGTACGGCTTGTGATCGATCTTGGTCCGGAGTGTACAGTAGAGCAGCAGGTGGACCCCGCCAGCATCGCACAGCGTTCGTGCCAGTTGGACCGCGCTTTGAAGGGCAGCGTGGTACACCGCGGCGTCCAGCTGGTGGTCTTGTAGTCCGACGACATAGAAAATCCGCAGGCATCTCGAACGAAGCGTGAGGTCGTGGGTCGTCAAGGGCAGGGCATCGCGCGTGCATTCGTCCCGAGATCGCACGACGCGACGGCAGAAAAGGAGGTTCACAACGCCACCAGCTACCGCCCCTGGTTCGCAGCAGACAAGGATGTTGGTTCAACAGCGACTCGTTGGCCGTGCGCGGGTACCGGTATACAAAATTGTACGCCACGTCGGGCAGGTGCAGCAACAGCGGGATCGGGTCGATCAGGAGCGTGCCCGTGAACCGCGCGGCAAGCGAGGATGGCTTATCAGCCTCAGTGTGCAGCGCCTGCGCGCACACCACCGTGCCGAACGAGTGCGCTGCGACGGCCGTCCGCATGATCCCGTGTGCGTCGAGCATCTGTGTGAGCGCACGCACGAGTGCCGGGCGCGCAAGCGGCGGTGCCGTGATCCGCGAGCTGATGAAGGGAAACTCGGGCACGAGGATGCGGGGGTGTTGGCGCGCGAGGTCGGTGAGGAAGCCCGAGTGGGGAAAGAACCCGATCTGTCCGTACTCGTATCAGCGAAACACGCACACTTTAGTCTGTACGAGAAGAGGGCGTGCCCCGATGCCGTGCAAAAAGAGCACGGGGTGGTGCGTCTCACATGCGTGATGTGGTCGATACCAATACGAGAGCCCCCGCACGCCCGACCGCCTCGAAAAGCGCGTGAGCAAGCGCGGCGGAAACGACCGCCCGTCGCTATAATGCCGAAATCCGTGCCAGTACAGCCGGAGATACGTCACTGCGTCCACGACGCCAACGATCTGCACCCCACGTTAGAACCGATGGGCGATGGCGACAAGCAGGGGCAACACACCAGATACCACACCAACGGCCGATGCACCGTCCGCACGGGATCGAGCGTCAGTCGCATGCACGCCGTGCCCAGATCGTAGCCCGCCGGGAGCGTCCGCCCGAGCGCACGCTCGACCGCGTGGACGTACCCGGTCACCTCCTCCTTGTCCCAGTCCCTCGCCCCCCCCCCCCCCCCCCCCCCCCCCCCCCCCCCCCCGATGCGCTCCCGTTCTCGCTCTCCCTCCCATTCCCGCTTGGCTTGCCCGCCGCCAACCACGCCATCCGCGCACGCATCGACGTCGAGAAGAGCGCCCACAAGAGCCACTCGGCGATGTTGTCCCGACGGAACTCCGTCCCGCCAAAGAGCCACCCTGCGGGGTACCCGTCCGGACCGAGATGGGCGGCGCGGCGCGCGTCGTGGGACAGTCGTGGGTGCTTGGCCGCCTTGTGTACCAAAGGTCAGAGTGTGTGGGGGGCAGATGATGGGGGGAACGTACCGATTGGAGGAGCGCCCGTCTCGGGAGATAGACGCACGCAAAGAAGACGACCTCCATGCATGCATAGACGAGCACGCAGGCTGCGAATGGGGTCCATGGCGGGGCATGCGGGGCTGATGTGGCGATGACAGCCCAGGCGACGACGAGCGCGGAGAACGGGGTGACGAGCTGGAGTGCGGTGATGGCGGTGAGGATGAAGACATACTCGGGTCGACTCTTCCCAAGCATCATGCTGGCGAAAGAAAAGGAGGCACGACATTCCGCAGCGTGGATTGCAAGGTGCGCATCGTGGCGGTGTTGATCCAAGAAAGCAAGTATTACAGGTACAGGTAAAACAGGATCAACACCAAAACAAGAGTGACTCGCTCACAGCATTGGCAGGAACAACGTTGACCCGACCTGCGCATGCGCCTTCACAAACACGTCCTCCCACAGCCGCTTCGAGCTCTCCGCATCCAACCGACCCCCCATCGTCGTCGTCCCCCAATAGCACGACACCACGCTCACATACATCTGCATCAGCCGCCCGAAAAACGCCGCGAGCGCGTCCACCGACTCGGGGCGGATCGCCGAGTCCGCCACATTCATGCAAAACAGGCGTCCCTTCCGCCCGAGTGGCAGCACGCTCGGAACGTACCCCCGCGTGTCGATCGCGAGACAGACGTGGTGGAGCGCCTCGAGTCGGGACAGGAGTTGCGCCAGACCGGTGGGGGTGATGCCGCCCTCGGTGCCCCAGCCCCACTCTTCGTTGATGAGCAGGTCTTCGAGGCGCGGACACGCCGACGCCAGCTCGAGCAGGTCATCGTCCGTCAGGCGTACCGTCCACGCAGTGTTGACCTCAATGCGATGCATACAGGGAAACGACATGCACGGCCGGAGGTCGTCGAACGTAAGCTGGCACTGCTCCGCACCGTGGCTACTGGAAAGGGGCGATCGGGTTTGAACGAGCTTCAAACTCGAGAGGGAGTGCGGGGTGCAGATCTTCAAAAGACCGGCCAGACAAGACTTGAAGGCATACTTGGAGGGGCAGCTGTTGACGCAGATTGTCAGCGACTCGAGGGAGGGCAGTCGGAAGTAAGGAAGCAGGCGCGAGATAAACTCCAGTGATTGAGAGCATATCTCCAAGTCGCGCATCTTTGAAAAGAGCAGCGTGGAATGGGAAGCGATGATATCATCTGCGGCCGTGGGGTTCAAGGTAAACGACAGACGTGTCAGAGAAGGCGTGCGGGAGAGATGCAAAAGCGACTCCACGTCCAAGCCGATATACGGGCAATAGAGCTCCTGTAGACTTGTCCAGCGGCACACCAGACCGGAAACCGTCTCGTCCCAGCTAACCTGGGGTCGACGCATGCGCATCCGAAATCGCCGAATGTTTGGGCAGAGGTCCGCGAGCGATTGGGGAAAACTGTGAAAGGCAGGCACGTCCCCAAACACGAAATTGACCTCGAGAGAGGTGAGCGACGGTACGGCCAGATGGTGCATCAAACGGAACGTCTCTCTGATAAACTCCCAGCGCAAGTGGCGGAGATTAGGGAACATCGGATCGGGTGTAGCAGGGTTGAAGAGCATCATCACAGAGTCCCAATTAAGACCTCGGGTAAAGTCATGTACGGATCGGACGCGCCGGGCGTAGTTGCGGAGGGTATCCCACTCGGCAGGCTTGAGCGGTCTACTGAAAGAGTACCACTTCTGGTCGCTTCAGTAACCTGGGAGTGCGTGGAACCACGACACGTGTCTTACCGTGTATCCTGGGTATATTCGATGCGACGCTTCAGGGAGACACCGCGCCAGAGGCGAGAGATTAGCGAGCTCTGTCCATAGCACGTCCAGAGAGGGTTCTTTGAACGCCCGGCAAGTTCTGGCCAGCGCAGCGAGATCGACAGTAGCGTGCGACGTGCGCTGCTTGTCGGTCGAGCCCGATGAGTAGCATTAACCGAAGATATTGTACAGAGTGAACGTGGGGTCGTGACAAGACACGTTATAAAGCTCCACAACAAACCGTCCCTGCTTGGTACTTCAAGCGACGTGTACTCCCACCGAGCTTGCGATCTCGCGATTCTCCCAGAGATGGGTACAACCACATTGCCCTTTCTGACCCAGCCATCTCTCGGAGGTCACAGAGATTGTTCAAGCCGCGGACGTCCAGCAGGAATTGACCCTAGTATTGAGTCTTGCTTTTTGTCTCAAGTGTCTGTTACATGAACTCAAAATAGCTGTCTCCAAGCTGCACGTTCGTCCGTCGAACGTCGCCTTACTTTCTTGGATCAACACCGCCGCGGCGACTCCAAGATGCGCACCTTGCAATCCACGCCGCGGTACGTCGTGCCTCCTTTTCCTTCGCCAGCATGATGCTCGGGAAGAGTCGACCCGAGTACGATCGGAAGACCTGGGTTTCATGTCATGCTGAGCTCGGTTGGTTTGTTACATCCACAATGACTCTTTGGCTCTCTCCTCCGAGGGCAATCTCGCTGGTATCATTTTCATCGGTGCCATGGACAAGTTGCATCCCACACATGGTGTGTCACACAATTTTCTTTGTGTCTCGTGCCTCATACTCGCCCAGCTCGGATTCGGTGTGGGCCTCGCATCGTGTACACCCTTCTAAATCCAAGAGCTCTCTCCGACGCATCTTCGAGATCGAATCCTCATCCTCATCGTCGACATGATCCCTATGGCATCGATGCTGGATCTGCACACGTCAACTACGCTCGGCGGTGGATGGCCAGATTGACTGCGGTCTCAGCCGTACTACAGCTATGTTATTTGTCTTCCTCTCTGGATTCCATGAAGGTTTGATGTCCCACCGCGGCTGGGATACATTCGTTGACAGTCCCCTCTGGACAGCACCCATTCGAGCATGAAGAGAAAGCATGGGGTCGTTCGCACGTGTGCAAGCGACCGCAACCTCGGAACGAGTCAAGCATGAGGTTTGTTACAAAACCGAGTGTTGACATGGGGCTAACTATCTTCGTACTTTAGCTCAACGTCCTCCGTTTGACAAGGCATCGAGACCGCCAACCTGACCACCTTTCGTGAGCGACTCGATTCGATGCTCTAGATTCCGATCCATCGTCGTGCACTGAGTAAGCTTTCGAATTCTGACCAGTATTGTGGTGCGAGGCTCACCAAATCCGCGTCATGAACCCCTGCATCATTGACACAGCCGTTGCATGTGGACCCAATATACCCATATATAACTCCGAGTCGTGCTTTCAGAAGGGATCATACTGTATTCTGGATTTAGCATGGATGTCAGACTCACCGCGAAGTTGCCACGCTGCTTTGACTTCGTTGCACGTTTTACTTCTTCCAGTCATGACCAAAAAATACACCGGCAACGTTCTCGTCACGGCGAACATCGCTCGCAGGACCCGGTCTGGAGTCGTGCTGGTGTCGACGATTATCTTTGTTGCGTCCCATCCGAGCGGAGTGGGCAATATGCCTTGGAAGCAGCAGGGTGAACTCTGGACTCGAAAGTGCACGTCAGCTTTTCCACCTTCGTTTTTCATTCGGTTCGATCCGCTGATCCACGTGTGCGATAGTCCGCGACATCGTCACCACTGTCAACCGCTAGGCCGGGAACCTGATCGTCAACTCGATCTTCCTCCCACTCGTGGTGAAGATCAGTCACGATTTCATCATTCAAGTGCCAGAATTGACATTATTTATTGCCTTGCGAGCACCAGTAGTGCTACGACTCATCGTCTCCATTCAGAATCGACCAGTTCTGCATCTGATATTGGTGTCGTCATCTTTCACCCAGCCGCAGTCCAGATTGCAATGATCATCTGACCAAAGTCTCGTGTAAGTTTGAGTCTCACCTCAAGCTTCCTCGAGCACAACATGTCGCAAACGTTACTTATTTTTGCAGACGCCTGCCCTACTTTAGCTACCATCGGAAGAATAAACCCAGTCGAAGGGGCTACGGATGCCAGCGCCAGTACCCCCAAACCTGGTACCGACTCTATGGACAGTCTGGCCGATTTCTACTACAGGGGCATCCCATCATGCCCTCGGCTCGTCTATCGCTCAGGGAGGACGCCATGGGGTGGGCCCCACAGGCCCAAAGAGCTTCGACCGGTGTATAACCACTTGCTCAACACGTTGTGGGACCACGTGGGGCCAGAGCTTTACAAGCTTCTGGATTCCCAGCGTGTGCTTTGGACGACAATCGACGTGGTTCGATTTATCGAAGGAGACTCGAAGACTCCCGGCCCCCCTACAGTCTGGGTTGGAGTACTCCCCGGATCTCTACGCACCGAGGATGCGTCCCTCTCGGCTCACACCTGCCTCACACTCCTGAATAGGTTTGGGGTGACGGACGTAGAAATCGAATTCCGGGAATCGGTCTACACCCGGTTAGCCAATGCCCATCTCTATGGATACCCCACCGAAGGTCCGATCGCCAGCGTTGTTGGGCCGCTTACCCCCATTCTTGGATTGTCCATCGCAGCCTTGGAAACCCCTTATATCGAGGGTACGGGAGCCCTTTATCTCGCTGAGAGCAAAGAGAGCCAGAAAATTCTGCTGCTCACCGCCCGCCACGTAATCCTGCACAGGGATAATTGCAACGCCAGCTTCTCGTCCGCTTCAAGTTCATCGCCGATCAAAGTCCTGTTACTCGGCACTCGGTCATACGAAAATCTTGTCAAATCAATTACGGAGGAACTCGACCGTAACAAGGACACCAGCGCTATCCGGAGGCATCAGGCACTCCTGGATCGCAGAGGCACCGGTCATGATTTGGTGTGGGAGGCTGCCGCTGCCCTGGGTAGGAGGAGGCGGGCGGTCCAGGCGCTTGAGGTGCTGCTCGCAGAGGTCAAGGACGAGTGGGGCAGCGTAGAGGACCGTGTCATAGGTCATGTCGTTCAGGCGCCTCCCATCGCTCTTGGGGTCGGTGATAAACAGTTTACGCAAGACTATGCCATTGTCGAGCTGGATGCCTCAAGATTCACGGATGCATTTCAGGGGAACCCTAATGTGATAGACTTAGGTATGTCTCCTGTCGTTTCGCCTAACCATTATCTTACAAAATGTTATCCAGGCACACAGATTCCCCAGGAGTCATTCGAAAAGAAAATGCATCCATCCAAAGACGATAACGCTCCTGAGCGTTTCATATACCCAAACCAAGGACTACTTCGGCTTCAGGGTATCATTGCGGAAGAGGACTTGCACCGGCCCAAGATGCAAGATGAGGCAGGCGAGCCTTGCCTCCTGGTTATAAAAAACGGCAAATCTACTGGGGTTACCATTGGTCGTGCGACCGGGATCATTTCTTACACTAGAGAATACTTCGCCGACAATACACAGCAAACCTCAAGGGAGTGGGCGATCCACTCATACGACAAGAACTCAGGCGTGTTTTCTGCCGCTGGAGATTCAGGCTCAGTCATTGTCGATGGGTCTGGGCGAATCGGAGGGGTTCTCACAGGGGGAAGCAGAAATTCGTTGATTGCCAGCATTGACATTACTTACGCGACGCCGTTTTTTTGGCTTTTACAGCAGATTAAAGAAAACGGTTACCCGAATGCTTACCCTTTGTAAACACTGTCGCACTTACGCATCATTACTCAGTCATTACATCGCTGTCACCTAATATACAAGACGTAGTTCATCTCGATAGTTACCTATGCTTTACTCAGGAATATTTTACGAGCCTCCTTGGTAATCCAGTGAATGCATGTACATATACTGAAGCTTGCTGCAGCATGCTGAGGACAGTGGGTGGACCATGCACCACAATGGTATGGTACATATGCTTACAATGCATATTGTTGGGATATTAGTGACTTGTCAGAGCTACAGGCTTTGAATCTCCAGACCCTTTCTTCCCATGGGACTACAAGTGCACATGTCATTACTTGAACACTCGCTGGATAACCTAGAAATGGGATCAATGGACAGCCTACAAGCAGAGATACCATCCATGCTGTGATGAGGCCAATAAGAAACCCATGATGCAACTCACATCCTGGATGGCTCATGCAGAACTCATACCAATGGGAAAGTCACCCACATTGTGATCACAATGAAAACATGCAGAACACCCTCAAACAGTGCACATAAGGCAAAGTGACAATGGCCACCCACTAGTGCTGCGGCCACTCATGTTCTCACAGTTGCAGATGCCCAATCTGCATGATGTACTGTGTTACCATCCTGGTGCTCCAAGTCACCAAAATGCCATTTGGGAAACATGGGTGAACTGTAACTTAGGGCACAAATTGTTCCCAAACAAAATGGACACATTACCAGCAAACAGTCCATTGGTGAAACCATCATGGGAGGCTACTAGTGCGCAAGAACTTCAGATGCATGAGCTTGTGCTGATACTCTCTATTTGAGGGTTCCTGGCATGCATGGAGAATGCAGATTTCACCCTTTAATACATTTCACAACCACCAATGGTATGAAGGAATACCTTGAAAGTATGGATGGAAACAGGTTCTGTAACCATGTGAGCATATTGAAAAGCCTTGTGGAAATGGCAGGTGGTTGGTGGCTTCATCTGTAAAAAAGGACAGTGGCTGTAGCACATGTCATAAATTGCCTTGCTGTAGCAAGGCCATATGAATGTGTATTTCATCTGCAGATTCTAAATAAATACAAACATAGGCTAAATTTGGATAGATTTCAAAATAATTTAGTGCAGAGGATCCTAAGATACAATGGGTTTGGGAATCCTTGCTTGGATTTATTTTGGTTCATGCCTAATATTTGATGGGTTTGCTTATTGCATAATTATTGGTGCATACAATTGTATTTACAGTATTTATGCAGGCTTGCATTCTTCTGGTTCTTGTGTGATATCATTCTCCAGTTCTGGCACATTGCATTCTGCATGTAAGCATCCCCTTGCTATAGTGACTAGGATCTCTGCTAGTCTATCTCCTATGTATTCCCAGCTGTTTGCTGCATGTAGGTGAACTTGTCTTTGTAGATATTTATGTTATAATATTAACACCTAGGTGATGTTATTGCAGGTGCACCTCTGTTTAGTCTCTGCCATGGTCTTGAGAATTTGCCACATGTTGGGAAAATCTTTGCACAGTGCCATGTTGATGCTGATAGGCATAAACAGGTGTGCTTCCTTTGTGGTCCTGCATTAGCTACTTGTCTTTTTCTGACTTGTGATTGTTGCTTACCACGTCATCCAAAACTTTCTCTTGGTCATCCTCCACTTGATAGATGATTTGTATAACTCGAGCACAAGTGCTTTGTGGTTGTCACCACTAGAGTATACATAGTATGTGCATTGGTGTTCAGTATGTGAGTATAGCATTCAACTGCCTGTGCACCTGCATCCTCCCCTGTGTTACCATGTTCTGATGTATATATTCAAATTTTGTTTGTTGGTGACATATTGCACATGTCTGTATTGCATTTTGTGCTATGATATGAGTGCCATGCTTTGCTGATGTGACAGTGCTGTCATGTAACAATCCATGTGGCCCTTCAATCACATGTCAGAGTCATGACCTCTTCTGGGCATTATGCAGGGCAGTCAGTGTACATACAGGATCATGACATCGATGACATACTGGATGTACCCACTGATGCCTGTGCAGATCTGGTTGCTCAATGCCATTGTGACTCATGCCTCTGCCATGTCAGTGCATTGGGTCAGTTTTGCCACCCAACATGACGAATGACACCATACCAGTGTTGATTGCAGAGTTTGTCAACCATGTGGCCTTCCTGCTGGGGGTGGTGTCTGAGGGTGTGGCATACCATGACCCATCATGATAGTAGTACAACATGATTGGCTTGATTGAGTTTTCCAATGGCATTGAGAATGGCAAGTACATGCTCATCTCAAACTGGCTGCTCTTGTGCACAGCAGTGT
This sequence comes from Heimioporus retisporus, assembly GCA_038090495.1. Lineage (NCBI taxonomy): Eukaryota > Fungi > Basidiomycota > Agaricomycetes > Boletales > Boletaceae > Heimioporus > Heimioporus retisporus. Next base: position 13,052 of record JBBPMV010000134.1, on the reverse strand, counting down.
TGAACAAATTCAGAACAACATGGTCCAAGTTGTGTATTGTGTGATCAAGTATACATTGGAGTTCAAGTGTGTCATTTTTGGATCATCTCATTGCTAACAGCAAGATAGGCAGCCACTCAGATGCTTGGTGATGCCACAACCTTTTCACCTGGGTTTGAAAGCTCCCAGTTGGGATTACTGGCATGTGTCTATGGATAACATTCAGGTTATCAGCAACAAGATCCTGAGCAATGTTGCTGTGATCATTAACACCATCACCACCCTCATCATTGGTGTTCCTTCTGATGTATCCACATTGTACAAAGCTCTCAGCAGAACAGCTGCTCCAAGCAACCTCTGAACACAAAGCTTGGATAAGGCAATGAGTAAATTACTGATGGAAATTCTATGCTATCTAAGAGACATGCTAGGCATTGTTTGATGGGGAGGTCCATATTTACCATTGTAATAATCAATTTTTGTCATCAGCACTAACTGTGCCAGTCTGTTGTCCTCCAACTTTAGATCTTTTGATGGCAATTTGGTAAACAGTTTGTCATCAAAGTCCTGTAGAAGTTGAATGTGGTCACTGGCTCAACTATGTGAAAGTGCAATGTATGCATTGAAAGGGCTGAGGGTAAAGTTGGGTGTCCTGCCTATGTCAACAATAATCTGTTCAAGTGTCTGCCCTTGTGATTTGAAGTCTGTAAAAGTGTATCCAGGTGTTATCGCTAGTTGTGTTTTGTTCACAGTGACAGATTTGGAACATGGCTTGATCTCAAACTTTGTGTTGCTTGGTGCAAGAGGCACTTCATTCTGGCCAAGGTCTGTAAGTGTGGCAATCTCCATGAAGTCAAGGTGGACAATGATATATAGAGGTGGATAATTTAGCCTGACTGTAGTTATGCCTTTGTCATTGGATTTCTGGATGTTGATTTCCTGAGGGTTGAGCACAATACATGAGATGACACCTCTTGATCTGTTTGCAAGGTTTGCCACTGTAGAAATATTTTGAGTGATCATTATCTTCATTCTGAGTGCTATTGGGACTGAGCTCTGGAGCTCCCCTTTTTTTCATCAGGCAATAGTGCCACCCCCTGCCTTTCCCTACTTGTTGGACTTCTGTCTCCAATTGTATCCTCCAATGGTGAGATATAGAGGATGTTTCCTATGCAATAATAGTGCTTGCAAACAGCCACTTTGTTCCAGTCCTCATGTAGACTGTTGCATGGAGTTATAAGAATGGCTTTGTTCCATGGAGGTAGTTGGAAGTCAGGTACCACACATGATTTGTTTCATAGAACAAGTGTACAGATAAATTGTAGATCATCTGCTCTGCAGTCTCCATGGTGTGCTCTAGTCAAGATTCCATGCCAGTTTGGGTCTGTGATGCACATTTGTTCATTGAGAACAACAACTGTTGTGAACTGTTCAAATATATGATGTCCAATGGCTGCCAAGTCAGAAGGAGGTTGTTGATAAAACAATGCCTTCTTCAACTGGGCTACTGGCAGAAACTGATGGAAGTCTCCTATGTATAAGGAGTGTTGCAAATCCTCCAAGCAGGATTGTTGAATCACCATCAGTTTCATGTGGGCATGTTATGCTGAGTACACATGCTAGGCAGGCCAGTATTTCTGTTGTTAAAAGGCTCATTTCATCACAGCCCAGTAATTTCTTATCTAGGATATTGTGTCTGTGATGCTTGGCCATTGCAGGGGTTGGATGTGTTGCCCATTTGTCACCTTTTGGAGCTTTACATGCAGGAATCCCAGCCCATGAGTGAAGGGTGACTCTGCCTATGAGACAAGCAGCTACACCTGTTGTTGCTGTATGTGCAAATGTTACACTTGGTCCGGGTAGGAACGAGCGTAGGCTCAAAGAACTAGAATGTAGGGTCAAGGGTTCAAGGTAATGATGGAAGACTTGCCACTAGGGTCAAGGGTTCTACCTGCTAGGACATATAGCAGGTGGTTCGAGGGTAAGTCTGCCTACTGAAGAGGTAGCAGCGAGTTACGATGAGGGGATGAAGGGAAATGAGGTAAGATTGAGCAGAACTAAGCTAAGGTACAAGGGATGAAGTACTAGAGCTTATATACTGCACAAGGGAAGGTCATAGAAGGTCATGGAATAACTATGACTAAGCAAAGAATATTCGAAAGGAAGAAAGAAGTAAAGATAACAAGATAAGGGTGTGCGACGAACACATTGTATGTTCTAGAGCACTCTATTGAAATGGAAACATCGGGTAAGGCTGACAATGGTAAGCAGCAAAAGAATAGGGGCCAATCGTAACATTACCCCCAGAGTACATTCAAAACTGCAGTGAGAAATAACAAGTAAAAAAAGAAGCAAACTTAGAGGTCCATGCAGCGATCACTGCTAGGGGAGCCTGTCATGTTGGTGTAAGCAGAGGCATCATAGTCTGGATATCCCCATTCTTTGTCGATGTTGAGAGATCCATCAGTGGGCATACCAGAAAGACGACGAAGTTTGGCATTGGAGCGAGAAAGATGTTGGTGATGACAACGACCAGAGGGAGAGGGAATGGGGAGAGGAGTATGAGGGACTGGAGGGGACGAGAGACGCTGGGCAAGAGGACAGGTGGAAGTGGCAGACGAGGAAGCACGAGATCTGTGGGAACGATGAGAGGATCAAGACGAGGAGGAAGATGAGGAAGGGACGAGGGGGGCAGGAGACCGGTGACAGAGGAGAGGACATTGATATGCCGAATGACCTGGGGCATGTCGGTTGCAGTGACAGCAATGGTAATAGACACAGTTAGCCCGAATGTGAGAGAGGCAGTGGCAATGAAAACATGCACTGTTATAGAGGGGGTGGATCTCAGGTAGAGGGTGGTTCCTTTTGCCTTCCCATGCTACTTCTGTCTGCTCAATGGAAGCGAGTTCCTTGAGGGTTAGGGGGGCACTAGAGGCCTCGGGGGGTTGTTCGTCAGTGTTAGATCTTGTATTCAGATGTTCCATGTAGCGTTGGATATCTGAGGTCAGGTCATCCATCTCCAACTGGTGCATGGCGGATATAATGAGTTCTCGGATGGTGTGGTGGGTTTCAGTGATGCAGAAGGCATGGTGCATACAGGCAGTGTCATCAGCAATGAGGTCGGCATGGGAGCGAAGGTGTGAAAGTTCAATGTATATCCAAAAGAGAGAGTAAAGGGGAGAAGAGGGGTCTAGGTGATTTTGGAGGGCAATACAAAGGTTAGAATTGTCAAGGAATGAAAGCATACATCCCTGTTGAATGGAAGAGAAAGGGTCACAGCGAAGTCAAGAGGCAAAATGAGGAGGGTTGACGATGGGTTCTGTAGTAATGGGAGAGGGAGGCCACGGGCCATCCCAAGCGTGGTCTAAGGTTTCGAGACGAGGGAGTTCAGGAGGTGGGTTCCAGCCCATGTCAGCTTCAACAGAGGAGGAGCAGCTAGAGGAGACGTTAGGCATGGTGGCGAGATGATGGTGGGCGAGAGGATGGAGGGAAAACAGAGGGGTGGAGGTTCTTATAGTCCGAGAGGATCTCCTTGGCATGTTTGAACTCCGATTCTGGAAGCCAGGAATCTTCTTCGGCTGAATACCCTTTCCATTGGACTAGGAAGCAGTGATTGTTCGGTGTTCCCTTGTGTCAGATCACCTTTTCCATTTCGTACTCTTCTTCTCCATTGATCAGGTCAGGTGGGGGTGAGGGGAAGTTTGGGCTGTGTATGTTGTTTTCGTGATAGGGCGATAGGAGGGAAGCATGGAATGTGTTGTGAATTTTCCAGGTATGGGGAAGGCGGAGTTTATAAACAAGCAGAGATAGCACCTGGACAATGGTAAAGGGTCCTTCTCGTTTAGGAGCAAACTTTGGATGGGAGATAAGGCATTTCAGGTTACGGGCTTCTAGCCAAACCTTGTCACCTTTGTGGAAGGGAGTAAATTTGCTGTGGGAGTGAGCCTTCATGACTTGTCTAGCAAGTTCATGGGCTGCCAGGGCTTCATCTCGAGCGGCAGAGAGGGCTTTCAGTCGTTCTTCGACTGCTGGGAGGTTGGATTCAATAATGACAGTGGGGAGGGGGCGAGGTTCAAAGCCATAGGTGAGGAAGAAGGGGGATTTGCCTGTGACGGAGTGAGGGCGGTGGTTGTGGGTGAATTTGGCGTGAGAGATCATCTGGGACCATGTGGAAGGGGAGTTGCCACAGAAGATGTGGAGATAGGTCTCAACTTCTTGGTTGACACATTCTGTTTCTCCATCGGATTGAGGGTGATAGGCAGTGGAGAGGGAGAGGTTGTATCCAAGGAGTCGTCCAAGTTCTTTGGCAAAGGCAGAGGTGAACTGAGGACCATGATCCGAGATGATTTTGTCGTATAGGCCAAACCGAGTATAAACCTTGTGGAAAAAGAGGGAGGCAATCCCTTCGGTGGAGACAGATTTCTTTGTAGGACAGAGAATCACCCCCTTAGTAAGCCCATGGTCTACCATGACCAAAAGACTATCAAAGCCATCGGAGAGAGGGAGGTCCATGATCAAGTCGCAAGAAACCTGCTGGAAAGGGTGGGAACAAGATGAGGAGATGGGGGAGAGAGGAGGGACAGTGGGGTGGGTGTTCACCTTGGCTGACTGGCAGGAGGTGCATCCTTCAACATATTTCCGTACAAACTGGGCAAGGCCAGGCCACCAGAATTCAGAGGTGATGAGTTGACGAGTTTTCAGGTAACCAGGGTGTCCAGCAGTGAAATGATCATGGTGTTGTTTAACGATGGATTTACAAAGATCAGGGGGAACATAGGCATGGCCTTGGTAGGTCAGGACGCCAGCGTCATACTGCCAATCGGAGAGTCGTGAGCAGAAGTGAGTTGGGACATCACCAGTGGTAGCACAGAGTGCATCAAGTACAAGAGGGTCAGAGGCAGAGGAGGAGGCTAGCTTTTCCTGGAGGGCAACGTTGATGATGTTGACGAAGAGGGAGTTGGGTAAGAGAGTGACATCGTCGTTATCGTCATCAGTGGCAGGGAAGAGATCTGAGTGGTGAGAGAGAGCATCAGGGGCAGTGAGGGAGGTGCCAGGGACGTGGGTGAGATGAAGGTCGAAGTCTGAGATATCCAGCAACCATCGAGCCTGCCGATGATTAAGTTTCTGGGGCTGGCGGAAATATGTCAGATTTTTGTGATCGGTGAAGACCTGAACCTGGAAAGGGGAGCCTTGAAGGTAGTGTCGCCAAGCCTTGAGACCCCGAATGACAGCGAGGAGTTCTCGGTCATAGATATTGTAGTTGCGCTCGGTAGGGGAGAAGGATTGCGACAAATAGGAGCAGGGGTGCCAATTGCCGTTGGCATCGGTTTGGAGGAGGACATTGCCAGAGGCATATTTGGAGGCATCTGTTGCAATGGCGAAGGGTCGAGCAGGGTCGGGGAGGTGTAGGATTGGCTGGGAGAGGAAGAGCTTCTTCAGCTTGTCGAAGGAATCTTGACAAGAAGGAGACCAGTTCCAGGGTTGATTCTTCTTGGTGAGGTCAAGGAGGGGGCAGGTGATGTTAGAGTAGTTGGGGATGAAACGTCGGTAGAAGTTGGCGAAGCCAAGAAAGGAGTGAACATCCTTGACTTTTGAGGGGGTTGGCCATTCTTGAATGCTGTCGAGCTTGACCAGGTCCATGGCGAGTTCATCCAGGCAAACAATCATGCCCAGGTATTCGACCTCTGGGACTGCAAACTTGTATTTCTTGAGTTTCAGGTGAAGGTCGAGTTCTTGCATATGTTGTAGGACATGCTTGGTACGTTCCTCATGGGTTTTAGTGTCCAGGGAGAAGATAAGGAGGTCATCCATGTAGATGACAAGCCATCCTTCAGCGATCATGTCTCTAAAGGAGTCATTCATGAATCGTTGGAATGTCGCAGGGGAGTTGCAAAGTCCAAAGAACATGACAGTGGGTTCAAAGAGGCCTTTGTGGGTAATGAAGGCTGCTTTCCATTGGTGTCCATCCTTGATGCGGACATTGTTGTAGCCCCAGCGGACATCAAACTTGGTGAAGACTTTAGCTCCTTTGAGTTTGTTGATGAGATCGGAGATGAGGGGGAGGGGGTAGGCATCTCGAACCATATGTTCATTGATGTATTGGTAATCCTGGCAGGGGCAGAGACCCCCATCCTGCTTTTTAATGAAGAAGAAGGGAGCGGCTTGGGGGGAGTTTGAGGGTCAAATCTTCCCAGCTGCGAGGTTTTCATCAAGGAAGGCTTCAGTGGCAGCTTTCTCATCAGGGGAGAGAGGGTAGAGTTTGCCGATCTTTGGGGTGAAGGATTCGTCGAGGTTGATCTCATGGTCATAGGGTCGGCTAGGGGGTACATGGTTGGTTGCTTCTTTCGAGAAGACAGGCAAAGTTCACGTATTCTTGTGGAAGAACAGGTTTGGGTTTTGCCTTTTCGGCAGCCATGGCAAGCTCTGTAGCGGTGATGAGTTTGGCGATGGTGGTATTTGGGATGAAGCGAGAGCCACATCGGATGATTCGTTGGATGACTCGGACATCATGGTTGCGCAGGAGGTGTTGTTGTTGGGTTTCCTTCTGCATGTAATCGAAGACTTGCCCATCCCAGACAGTGTCGACATTGACATGGTGAGGGGGTTGAGGGGTGGGGGTGGCAGGCATTGGAGGGGGGGGTTGGGTGTGTTTCTGATAGAGGCGATCAGATTGATCAGACTCCAGGGGAATGGACAACTTGCGAGTGGTCCAGTCGATGGTAGGGTTGACTTCCTTAAGCCAAGGGAGTCCAAGGATGACGTTCTCTTTTCCACAGTTGAGGATATAGAAGGTGACCTGGTGGGCCATGGATCCAATGCGGACAAAGAGGGAGGTGGTGAAGCAGATTTGACCATTCTTGTTGGCAGATTGGTCGACATTGTTGACAGTGATGGGGGTGGCAAGTTTGGTTTTCAGGAATTTGTGTTTTTGGACAAAATCCCAATTGATGCAAGAGATTTGTGCTCCAGAATCAATCAGAGCACGAGTACCAATGGCTTTCAAGTGTGAGGGTTCGACGATGTGAACAGGGATTTGCATAGACTGTTTGGTTATCGACGATACAAGTACAGATGCACAAGAAAAGGAGGGTCGTTGCATTGGGGTATGCCCTCCATCTAAAAATCCTCGCCTGGGATGGCAAAGGAGATCCGAGCCACAGTTTCTTCGTCATCATCGTCCTCGACTTCTCTCGGCTGAGGGACTTCTTCGACCTTCCTAAGCTTTTTCTCCGAAGTCTTCTTCGGCTTGGGGTTGTTGGAACCGGGACACTCGTTGGAAAGGTGACTGGGTTTTCGGCATCAGAAGCAACGTCCTTCAGCAATGCATCGGCAATGTTCTTCGGGGGTGAGTTTGCCAAGTTTGATGGCATTGACGTCCATGGCATCAGGGTCTTTCAAGGGGCGAGAGGAGGAAGCGAATGAATGATAGGTGGAGGAACCAGACTTGTTCCTTTTGGTGATATCTTCAGCTTTTCCCCATTGGGTAAGGAAGTGAATGGCTTTAGAATACCATTCGTCGATTTTGGTAGGAATGGTGTCCATAGACATGATGCGATGCATGAGGCAGACAGGGAGGGCTGTGGAAAAGTAGCTGATGAGGACGTTTTCGTCTACAATTTCGCTGATCTGAACCTTGTTGCGGAACTCCGAGATGAATGAAGTGAGTTCAGGGATGCCGGCATTGCTGGTCATTCATTGGGTGGAGAGCCAGGTGATGGCCAAGGCTCAGGTGTCGTGGTGTTTGAAGGTGGTTCTGAAAGAAGAGAGGAAGTCCGAGAACTTGCCAAAGCCAACAGGGGTTCCATCGGCTTTTGGAGTGAGGGTGGTTTTGCGAAAGGAGGAGGCCCAAGTGAGGGCAGCTCCAGACTTCATATAGGAGAGAGCAAAGGCGATTTTCTTTGCCTCGGTGTTGTAGACCTCTTTGTTGACGAGGAGGTAGGTCTGGACAGAGTCCAGCCAGATGGTAGCCTTGGTATAATTGCCATCGAAGGTGTCAGGTGAGCCGATGCAAAGTTCAACTGGTTTCGAGAGGGTAGACATTGTAGGAGGTGTGAAAGGTGGGAGGGGTAGGGTAGAGGCGAAAGTGTGGGTAAGAGGAGGAGGGGCAGGGGCAGGGTGAGGCGCTTGGAAGGGAAATAGAGGGGGGTGAGAAGCAGTTGGGGTGGGGGAGGGTGGTGTGGGAATTCTGGGGATGTGAAGCGCTGAGGAGAGTTGGTGGGCAAGGTCAATGTCTTCCTGTTGTTCAGCAATGGTAGGGAGAGTGGTGTCTGGGTCTTGGGATGTTTCAGAGGGGGAGGATGATGAAGACAAAGTGTCAGAGGGGAGTTCTGTGGTGGTGAGCCTATGTGATTGCAGTAGGGCTCGTTCTAAAGCTGAGGTGCCCCTAGGAGGAATGGTGAAGGATCTATAACAATGATAGTCCTAAAACGTAGAGCTTAGTTCTTTTGTTATGCTTGGTCTGGGTAGGAATGAGCGTAGGCTCAAAGAACTAGAATGTAGGGTCAAGGGTTCGAGGTAACAATGGAAGACTTGTCACTAGGGTCAAGGGTTCTACCTGCTAGGACGTATAGCAGGTGGTTCGAGGGTAAGTCTGCCTACTGAAGAGGTAGCAGCAAGTTACGATGAGGAGACGAAGGGAAACAAGGTAAGATTGAGCAGAACTAAGCTAAGGTACAAGGGACGAAGTACTAGAGCTTATATACTGCACAAGGGAAGGTCATAGAAGGTCATGGAATAACTATGACTAAGCAAAGAATATTCAAAAGGAAGAAAGAAGTAAAGATAACAAGATAAGGGTGTGCGATGAACATGTTGTATGTTCTAGAGCACTCTATTGAAACGGAAACATTGGGTAAGGCCAATGATGGTAAGCAGCAAAAGAATAGGGGCCAATCGTAACAGGGGGTGAGCAATATTAGAGTAGTTGGGAATAAAGCGTCAGTGGAAGTTGGCAAAGCCAAGGAAGGAGTGAACATCCTTGACCTTAAAGGGTGTTGGCCATTCTTGAATGCCATTGAGTTTGATTGGGTCCATGGCAAGTTCATCCAGGCGAATGATCATACCCAGGTATTCAACCTCAGAGGCTGCAAACTTGCACTTTTCAAGCTTAAGATGAAGGTTGAGTTCTTGCATATGTTGCAGAATGTGTTTGGTATGTTCCTCATGGGTTGTAGCATTGGGGGAGAAGATAAGGAGATTGTCCATGTAGATGACAAGCCATCCTTCGGCAATCATGTCTCTGAAAGAGTCATTCATGAAATGTTGGAATGTCATGGGGGAGTTGCAAAGTCCAAAGAACATGACAGTGGGTTTGAAGAGGCTCTTGTGGGTGATGAAAGTGGTCTTCCATTGGTGTCCATTTTTGATGCAAACATTGTTGTAACCCCATTGAACATCAAACTTAGTGAAGACCTTAGCTCCCTTGAGTTTGTTGATGAGATCAGAAATAAGAGGGAGAGGGTAGGCATCTCAAACAGTGTGTTCATTGACATATTGATAATCCTGGCAGGGGTGGAGGCCTCCATCCTTTTTTTTTGACAAAGAAGAAGGGAGCAGCTTGGGGAGAGTTTGATGGGCAGATCTTTCCAGCTGTGAGATTCTCGTTGAGAAAGGCTTCAGTGGCTGCCTTTTTGTCAGGGGAAAGGGGGTAGAGTTTGCTGATCTTTGGGATGAAGGATTCGTTGAGATTAATCTCATGGTTGTAGGGTCAGCTAGGGGGTACATGGTTGGTTGCTTCTTTCAAGAAAACAGAGGCAAAGTCAGCATATTCTTGTGGAAGAATAGGCTTGGGTTTCGCCTTCTTGGCAGCCATGGCAAGTTCAATGGCAGTGGTGAGTTTGGCAATGGTGGTGTTTGGGACAAAGCGAGAGCCACATTGGATGATCTGTTGGATGACTCAGACATCATGATTTCAAAGGAGATGCTGTTGCTGAGTCTCCTTTTGCATGTAATCAAAGAGTTGTCCATCCCAGATGGTGTTGACATTGACATGGCAAGGGGGTTGAGGAGTTGGAGTGGTAGGAGTCAGAGGGGGGGGGTTGGGTGTGTTTTTGGTAGAGGTGGTCTGATTGATCAGATTCTAGGGGAATGGACAGCTTTCAATAGGTCCAGTCAATGGTGGAGTTGACTTCCTTGAGCCAAGGGAGTCCAAGGATGACATTCTCATTTCCACAGCTGAGGATGTAGAATGTGACTTGGTGGGCTATTGACCCAATGCGGACAAAGAGGGAGGTGGTGAAATGGATTTGACCATTCTTGTTGGCAGATTGGTCAACGTTGTTGATGGTGATGGGGGTGGTGAGTTTGTTCGTTGGGAGTTTGTGTTTTTGGACTAAGTCCCAGTTGATACAAGAGATCTGCACTCCTGAGTCAATCAGAGCATGAGTTCCAACGGCTTTCAAGTGCAAAGGTTCAATGATGTGAATGGGGATTTGCATAGATCGTTTTGTTATTGATGATACAAGTACAGATGCACAAGAAAAGGAGGGCCATTGCATTGGGGTATGCCCTCCATCTAAAAATCCTTGCCTGGGATGGTGAAGGAGATCCGAGCCATGGTTTCTTCATTGTCATTGTCCTCAACTTCTCTCAGCTGGGGAACTTCTTTGACCTTCTGAACCTTTTTCTCTGAAGTCTTCTTCAGCCTTGGGTTGTTGGATTGGAAGGCAGGGCATTTGCCAGAAGGATGACCAGTCTTTCAGCATCGAAAGCAGCGTCCTTCTGCAATGCATCAGTGACACTCTTCAGGAGTAAGTTTGCCAATCTTGATGGCATCAATGTCCATGGTGTCAGGGTCTTTCGAGGGGTGAGAGGATGAGGAGGAGGAGGTGAATGAATGGTATGTAGAGGAACCAGATTTGTTCCTTTTGGCAATATCCTTGGCCTTCCCCCATTGAGTGAGGAAATGAATGGCCTTGGAGTACCATTCGTCGATTTTGGTGGGGATGGTGTCCATGGACATGATGCAACACATGAGATGGATGGGTAGAGCTGTTGAAAAATACACAATGAGGACGTTTTCATCCATGATCTCACTGATCTGGACTTTGTTTCGAAACTCTGAAATGAACAAGGTGAGTTCTGGGATTCTGGCATTGCCAGACATTTGTTGGGTAGACAGCCAAGTAATGGCTAGGGCTCTGGTGTTGTAGTGTTTGAAGGTGGTTTTGAAGGCTACAACGAAGTCTTTGAAATCGCCAAAGCCTTTGGTGGTATTGTCAGTTTTCAAGGAGAGGGCATCTTTTTGAAAAGAGGAAGCCCAGGTCAGGGCAGCTCCAGATTTCATGTAGGAGAGGGCAAAGGTGATTTTCTTAGCCTCAGTACTATACACTTCTTCATTGACTAGAAGGTAAGTTCTGACAGAGTCCAGCCAGATGGTCGCCTTAGTGTAGTCACCATCAAAGGCATCAGGGGAGCTGATGTGAAGTTTGACTGGTTTCAAAAGGGTGGTCATGGTGGGGGGAGGTGTGAAAGGTGGGAGAGGTTGGGTGGAGGTGAGGGTGTGGACAAGAGGAGGAGGGGCAGGGGCAGGGTGAGGTGCTTGGAAGGGAAAAAGAGGGGGGTAAGAAGCGGTTGGGGTGAGGGTGGGTGGCATGGGAACCCTGGGGATGTGAAGCGCTGAGGAGAATTGGTGGGTGAGGTCAATGTCTTCCTGTTGCTTGGCAATGGTGGAAAGGGTAGTGTCTGGGTCTTGGGATGTTTCAGAGGGGGAGGATGATGAGGATGAAGTATTTGAGGGCAGTTCTGTGGTGGTAAGCCTATGCAAATGCAGTAGGGCTCATTTTAAAGCTGAGATGGGCCTGGGAGGAATGGTGGAGGATCTATAACAATGATAGTCCTAAAATGTAGAGCTTAGTCCTTTTGTTATGCTTGGTCCAGGTAGGAATGAGCATAGGCTCAAAGAACTAGAATGTAGGGTCAAGGGTTTGGGGTAACAACAAAGGACTTGCTGCATAGGGTCAAGGGTTCTGTCTGCTAGGATGTATAGCAGATTGTTCAAAGGTAAGTCTACCTACCGAAGAGGTAGCAGCAAGTTACGATGAGGGAAGTGAAGAGGAACAAGGTAGATTGAGCAGGACTAAGCTAGAGTACAAGGGTCAAAGTATCTAGGCTTATACAGTGACTCCCAAAACTGTTACAATGTTTGGCCATTTCACAATGGATGGAGTGTACTGCAACTACCTGTGGAACTGGCACTTAGTGTTGGTGGGATAAAGGATAGTACACACTCCTGGCTACCCACCGGTCCCTGGGTCATGTGATTCTGTCCAGATATGGAAGAGATATGCCCATTTATAGTGGATGGAGTGTACTGCAACTACCTGTGGAAATGACACTTAGTGTTGGTGGGATAAAGGGTAGTACACACTCCTGGCTACCCACCGGTCCCTGGGTCATGTGATTCCGTCCAGATATGGAAGAGATATGCCCATTTGAAAACAAGCACTACATTGTAACAGTTTTGTCACTTTTGTGATGAACCATAGAATCTCTATGAAATGAAGTGATAGTTGATGTTGTTTGGTGCTACAAACAAAGATACACATATGTACATGATGTCTGAGCTTGGAAATATTCTCACACTCCTGGACTTTTGATCACTGTCATCATACAATCCCTTTCTGGTGTCCAACAGCACAATATCCTCTCTCAGCTTGATTCTGGTCTTTCTGCTTGTTCCATCACTTCTAACACCAATCTTAGTGTTGCTACTGTCTCTAGACTTCATTTCCAGGGGTATTTCACTCTTCAAAAATCACTTGGGGGCTGTCCATTGAAGCCCTTCTCCAGTGTGCTGCTTGTTTGATCACCAATAACAAGGCCAAAAATGCTGTCCAGGTCACCAAAATGCTCTTCACTATTACCCACTAACCCCTCCATTCCAATGCAGTTCACTGTTGCCCGAAAAAGGTTGGTATAGAAGCTGTAATCAGGTCCAAATGACTTCTACTTTCAATCAAGTATCACTAAGTGGGTCTATGCTTACAAAGATTGTGACCATCTAGCCCTAGGCAATTGATTTTGATCTTATTTGACCATATTACATGTTTTCAGTCATTCACAGCCTAATTTTT